>CATIWR010021760.1:0-13703 GCA_949677035.1 Omphalea diandra | reverse complement strand
AGAAGAGATGGGATAAGGAGAAGGTGAAGAGTTTTTTAGCCACTTGGGATGATAGCTTAAGTGAAGAAGAAGAAGAAGGAGAAGTTGCTAATATTTACTTTATGGTACAATAAGACTTTACAAATGAGGTAAGTACTTCTTCTCATTCTAATTCTGAATTTTGAATTTGATGAGATTGATAAAGAGCTTCTAAAGGCTCTAACCATGAGATGTGACAAATACAAGTCACAAATAAAATCTTACAAAAGAAAATGTCAAAAGCTAGTGGATGAATATAAATCCTTCAATGACATTGTAAGAGAATTGAGAGCATTTAATGATGAGCTCAAAAAATCAGTGGATAGTCTTTTTATTTCATCTTCTTATATGGCTTCACTTAGAAAGGAGAATGACACTCTAAAAGGAGAAGTCATTGAGCTTAGAAGCTCAATCTCTAAGTTCCATAAAGGAAAAGAAGCCTTGGACACATTGATTGTGTTACAAAGACCTCCACTAATTAGACATGGTATAGGCTTTAATGGAGCATTGTCATCATCGCATACTACATTTGTTAGATCTTCAGAGCCTCAAACATCAAGCATTGAGGTTATTAGGAAGAAAAGTGCTCCTAGCACTAAGCCTCCTAAGCCTAAGGGCAAAAGGAAGGCTCTCCCAAGCTCTAGAGCCAAGACTCAAAGAGCTAACCATGCCTATATGTACAACAAAAAGCATGGTCATTCTCATAAAAAATGTTATACTCCTACTCATCATACATGTTCATACATGCATTCACATGACCAATGTATGAGAAGGCCTCCTACTCATACTAAATTTGTGCAAAGGAGGAAGACTCTTAAGTCTAAACTCCATGCCATTATTACATGAGAATTCGACATAGTAATATTCATTGCTATATTAGGAAGGCTCACCTCAAACTAGAGGACCCTTCATCTTCTAACCCCTAAGGACCCAAGTATGTTTGGGTACTTAAGAAAAGGTAACTTATTCTTGTTGTGTAGGGGAGTGTGGCTGCCACCAAATCAAACAATTGGCATGTGGATAGTGGATGTTCTAAGCATATGACTGGAAATAGGAAGCTATTCATGGCATTAAAAGAAAAAAAAGGTGGAGATGTCACATTTGGTAACAATGCCAAGGGTAAGGTAATTGGCATTGGAACCATTGGTAAAAATGGTTGCTCTTTAATTGATGATGTTCTTTTAGTTAGTGGCTTATAATATAATTTGTTAAGTGTAAGTCAATTATGTGACAAAGGTAACAAAATCACCTTTGATACTAGGGAATGCCAAGTCACCACTTTAGTGGATGATGAGCTTATTTTCAAGGGTGAAAGGAAAGGCAATACGTACTCAATTAACTTAGACAATTTGGCTAACCAATCTTTTAAGTGTCTTATATCTATGAATAATGAAGCTTGGTTGTGGCATAGAAGGCTTGGACATGCAAGCATGGATCTTTTTCAAAGCCTATCTAAAGGAAAGTTAGTGGAAGGTCTTCCTAAGCTAAACTTCTCCAAAGACAAGACATGTGGTCCATGCCAAATAAGGAAGCAACACTATGCCTCTCATTGAGCTAAAAATATTGCAAGTTCAACTAAACCCCTTCAACTTATTCCTATGGACTTCATAGGACCCATTAGAAGTGCTAGCTTAGGTGGAAAGCACTGTGCACTTGCCCTTGTAGATGACTACTCTAGGTTTACTTAGGTATCTTTTCTAGCTCATAAGAATGATTCATTTAATGCTTTTAAAAGCTTTGTAAAAGGGGTTCAAAATGATAAAGGTTACTGCATATCTTTTATTATAAGTGACCATGGAAAGGAATTTCAAAATGAGTCTTTTGAAAATTATTGCTTGGAGAATGGAGTTTTTCATAATTTTCAACTCCTAGAACACCACAACAAAATGGTGTTGTAGAGAGGAAAAATAGAAAATTTATGGAAATGGCTAGGGTAATGCTCAATGAGTATTCCTACCAAATTACTTTTAAGCCGAAGCCATTAACACTGCATGTTATATTGCAAATAGAGTTTTTAAAATACCCATTCTCAATAAAACATGTTATAAGCTATGGAATGGTAGAAAACCCAAGATACCATACTTAAGAGTATTTAGATGTAAGTGTTATATTTTGAACACTAAGGATAATCTTGAGAAATTTGATTCAAAAACCAATGAAGGTATCTTCTTAGGATATTCCACCTCAAGCAAAGCATACAAGGTCTTTAACAAAGTGTAATGGTAGTTAAAGAGTCTATGAATGTTGTTTTTTATGAATCTAGTAAACATGATATTGGGAAAGGCATTTTTGTTGATGATCTTGTAGATGACTTTGAGAAGTTGGAATTGGAAAATTCTACATGGAAAGAAGATAAAGAAGAAGGTGATTCATCAAGAGTAGATGAAGACCAACATCATCATTAAGTAGAAGCAAGATAAGATCTACCCAAGGATTGGAGATTTTCTAAGTATCACCCCAAGGACTTGATCATTGGTGACACATCTAAGAGTGTAGGTACTATATCTCAACTTAATCTTTTAGTTAATAATCTTGCTTTTGTTTCTCAACTTAAGCTAAAATCAATTGATGAGGCTCTTGATGATGAGAGTTTGGTACTTGCTATGCAAGAGGAACTCAACCAATTTAAGAGAAACAAGGTATGGGAACTTGTCCCTAGGCCTAAAGAACACCCAATTATAGGCTATAAGTGGGTGTTTAGGAATAAGTTAGATGAGCAAGGTTTCATCACTAAAAATAAAGTTAGATTGGTTGCTAAAGGATATAACCAAAAGGAAGGCATAGACTATGATGAAACTTTTGCCCCTGTAGCAAGATTAGAGGCCATTAGAATTCTTTTAGCCTTTGCATGTTAGATGAATTAAAACCTTTTTCAAAAGAAAGTGAAAAATGCATTTTTTAATTGCATTCTTGAGGAGGGAGTCTATGTTGAACAACCTCCTGGTTTTGAGTCACATTGTTTTCCAAACCATGTTTTTAAGTTGAACAAAGTCGTATATGGTTTGAAACAAGCTCCAAGAGCTTGGTATGAAAGGCTTAGATCATTTTTCTTGAAAAATGATTTTGAAAAAGGAAAGGTGGATACCACAATTTTTGTTAAAAAGCACAAACATGACACATTAATTGTTCAAATCAATATTGATGATATCATTTTTGGTGCTACTAGTGAATCTCTTTGTGAAGATTTTGTTAAGTGTATGACTAGGGAATTTGAAATAAGCATGATGGGAGAGCTAAAGTTCTTTATCAGTCTACAAATCAAGCAATCCATGGAAGGGATCTTCATCAAGCCAGCCAAATATACAAGGGAGATACTCAAGAAATTTTGCATGGATGGTTGCAAGGTAGCAAAAACTCTAATGAGTGGTACCATCAAGCTAGATAAAGACGAATCAGGCAAAAATGATAGATGAAAATAGATATCGAGGTATGATCGGATCTCTGTTTTATATTACTGCTTCTAGGCCAGATATCATGTTTAGTGTTTGTATGTGTCATAGGTTCCAATCCTCTCATAGAGAGTCTCATTTGAATGTTGTCAAGAGGATTTTTAAATATTTGCATGGCACAATTCACTTAGGGTTATGGTATCCTAGGAATTCTTCCTTTAGTCTTATAGGATATTCGATGCGGATTATGTAGGCAGCTTATTAGATAGAAAAAGCACTTCCAAAACTTGCCAACTTATATATGAATGCCTAGTTTCTTGGTTCAGTAAAAAGCAAGTGTCGGTTACCTTATCCACCGCGAAAGTCGAGTATGTGGTTACGGGTTATTGTTGCACCCAAGTCCTTTGGATGAAACAACAATCAAAGGATTTTGGCAAAGTGATTGATCATATTCCTATTAAATGTGATAACACAAGTGCTATTAATCTCTCTAATAATCCCATCCAACATGCTAGGAGCAAACACATAGATATCATTTTCTTAGAGATCATGTGCAAAAGGGTGATGTTGTGTTATACTTTATTGACACAAATCATCAACTTGTAGATATTTTCACTAAACCTCTAAATGAATAAAGGATGAACTTTATTAACAGAGAATTGGGAATGTTTGATGGAAGTTCCCTAAAGTGAAAATTTTTATATGTGATATTACTATGTTTATTGATATTTGTTGATTTGTGATATTTATGGTTGATATAGTTAAGTGGATCACATGTTATTCAAAATTCAATTATTTTTCATTGTTGACTCATAATTCGCGATCGCTATCCTTGCTTCACGGTAGCGAATTATAAGTCAATTTTACTCGGCTGTCAAACAACAATTCGCAGTCATGAAATTTTTGCTCAACCGTAAATTTTGGTCAAATTTTAAAATTTTTTATCGTTAATCGCGTGTTCTCGAGGAAAATTTATCCGTTACTCATATTTTCTGGAATTTGAGATCACAACTCATGAATTTGCTGATGCAAATTATAGTAACTACCTAAACATTTAGGTGATTTGACGATCAATTGTTGCCAACTCTTCATTAATTCTTTTCTAGCTGTTTATAGCCCTATTTACACCCTTTTAAAGGTTATATATAAATATCCCCTTCAATAGTGACATTATCACTACTATTCTAAACATCTTCACTCTCTTAAATCTCTTTAAAATTTTCCCAAACCCTTTTCCTCTCTTGCTATAGCTTCAAAGAAGTTTTATAGAGCAGACAAAGGGAATGTAGTGGTTCAACCCTCTGCACCCATTGCCCTCCATCTCATGAAAGGAGTTACCAAGGAAGAAAAAGATAGGTTCAAAGCCAACTCCTCCACGATCATTCTCCCAAATAAGATACCTTTATTTTTTATATTGGAAACCTTGGGTATTAATGCCCAAATATGAGCTTTCCTCTCAAATTTGGGTTGGAATGAGTTCATCTTCCGAGATGAACCCAGTTACGAAGAGGTTGTGTGAGAGTTTATATGCACTGTCCAATTAAGTCAAAAAGCCAATTCAAGAGCAGGGCAATACAGGTTAGTCTTCCGAGCCTTTGGCGACCCTTTTTAGATTACTAGTGACCCTTTTTAGATTACTTTTGACCAACTCTCTTCTCTATTTAATTTATAAGTCGGAGAAAACATCCCTTCATAATCTCTGCACTTGATGTTATCTATTCTGAGTTTTGGTCGAAAATCTCCATCGAAACCAAACATGACCCTCGCTCTTCTTTATCTAAACACATCAAATCATTACCCCTTTGGATACTCCACCGTATCATCGCTTTTCCCATAAACGCAAGAGGTGATGGTAATGAGAAATTGTCCCAAAAAGACTTGGCATTTCTTTTTTGCCTTGTCAAAAATAAACCTATCCAAACTGGCTGGTACCTTGTGGATAAATTGATTCACATGAGTACCAAACCCAAAAGCCAATTTTTGCTGCCTTCACATATCATTGCCATATATTGTTTTGTTAGAGCCCTTGATAAGGAAAAAGAAAAATTTCTCACTAAGAAACTTCTACCATCCCAAAACTTCCTATATCTCACCTACCTTATAAATGCCAAGGCTATTCTTCCAAACACCTATGCAAATACCCTTGGTGCAGTAGGAGCAAAGAAAATGGAAACCTCATAAGCATAAAAAAGGAAGCAACTCCACATTGAAGAAGGCACAATTCAAGTCCCTCCTCCTCAACCAAAACCAAAGACTAAGTTGTCACTTGCCTCCATTGATGGCAAATTGGATAAATTGATGAGGATGATGAAGAGGAGATTCCTATTTATATCACATCTTCAAAGTGATATGGTGGATCTTCAAGAGAAACTAAAGGTTCCTCATTGTCATCTTTCGGACTTCACCGAATTTGAAGATACGCAAGATGGAGATGGCAATGAAGACGAATTTGAGGATGGGGATGAAGTCAAAGAGCAACACAAGAGCAAGATGAAGCATCTTCTCGAGATGATGATGATTCTCCTACTCTCTATATTAGGAATCCTTTGTATTTTTCTTATTTTTGTTAATGTTTCAAACTTTTGTGATCCCACAATGATATATATAAAAAGGTTGTTTCTTTGCAAATCATTATCTTATGTGAATGATGAATTTTATCTTTATATTTTGCATTCTTATTTTGCTCTTTATGTATACTTGTGCTTATTTTCATTTCCCTTTTTCACCATCCTTTTTATCTTGCCAAAGGGGGAGAGATAGTAATAACTTAATTTGAGGGGGAGCATCATAACTTCATGCTTAAGTTTTTTCAATGATTGAATGTTATACTTAGGAAATTTTTACCGTAAGCATTATTCATTGAAATTTTACCTTAACTTTACTCCAACTTAATATTTCTGCATTGTTTTCCCTTTGGATCAATCTAAGTTGTCAAAATAAAAAAGGAGGAGATTGTTGGACTAGGATGGTCAATCCTAAGTCTTAAACCACTTTTGATATTGACAAAGGAGATTGATCAATTCTAATGATTCAATTAAGTGTTGTTTTCCAGTTTTTAGTTAGTCTCTATATTTGAAGTTGGATGAAGTCCTTAATCTTCAAAGAAAGCAAAGTGCCTCCTAATTCACGACTACAACTTCATAAATCGTGACTGCAAACTAGATTAAGGCATGTTGACAAATTGGATAGATAGATTTGCAAGCCATTTCTCTATCGCGACCAACTCAAAGAAAGGAGAGCTAAAGTCACAAACGAATTCGCGATGAGTTTCTCACCTCAGTCGCGATTGCAAATTTAAAAGTAACTCAAGGGAGAATCAAGTCCACAGCCACAGCTTGGCAAGTGTTCCAGGTGACCGTTGAAAGATAAAAATCGCGATGGCAACTTGTAGGTAGCGACCGTGAATCATGAGGAAGAAGATGAACATTTTTGGCAGACGATTTTGTGTCCTAAGTCACAGTATGTACAATGAAAATTGCGAGCGCTACTTTTGTGAGCAGGTTAAAGGCAACGACTATATTTTCCTGATGAACCAATAGGAAGATGACACATGGACTAGTCGTTAGACACAAACGGGGTTTTCTATCATAAGTTTTGGCTCTCATATGGAAATTGGAAAATTGAGACAGTTAAATAGTAGTAGCGACCGCGAATGAAGCCTGGCAAGCATTTAATCTATCTAGCATACTTTGAAGATTTGCTACCAATTTTATTGCAACGTCTCTTTGGTGGGTAGAGGCTACAAATACCTCACCAAGCATATGTAAATGCAAGAGAATTCATTAATTTGTAACCCAAACTCTTACAATTTAGTTACTCAATCTTTTCTCTTCTTTAGGTGATTGTTTGGTGTGAGCATAAACACCATTTGTAAAGGTTATAGTGTGAACCTATAAAAACACTACGAGATGTTATTGTGTGAGCCTTAAAAACACAAGTGTAAAGGTTATCGTGTGAGCCTAAAAAACACAAGTGTAAAAGTTATTGTGTGAGCCTTCAAAAGACATGTGTAAAAGTTTGGTGTGAGCTTGAAAACACCATTTGAAGAAAGTGAAACACCCAATTGCTGAGAATTGGGGAGTGGGCGTAGGGTTAATTATACGCAAACCATTATAAATCTTATGTCTCCATTCTACTAATTTTGTTTCTTACCATCTTGTTTTAAATTTTATACACCAATTCAACCCCCCTTTCTTGGTGCCTAGGACCAACAATATATATCAATGACAAAAGAAGTATTTTTAAGGAAAATCTCCCTCTTATAAATAGTGAAGCCCAAGGAAGCACTTCTTACAACATCTAGGCCTAAGGCCTATTACCTTTAGATAAGGAAAACTCTAGGACAACTAGAAGAGTTGTAAGAATATAGATTTAGTTTTACTAGTATAAGAAAGGCCTGAATGTCATGAGAACCACCCACGGGGCATTCTTGAACTAGAATCACCGATTAGAAAGACTGAAACACCTATAAAGATAAACTTAACCTTGGTACTTGCTGCTTAAGAGTTTTTGAAGAATGATAAACTCCAGTACTTGCTAGAGGGTTGTTAGAAGGAGAAACTTAACCTTGGTACTTGTTAGAAAGCTGCCAAAAAGTTCAATACTTCCTTGAGAGCTACTGAAGAATGATGAACTTTAGTATTTGCTAAAAAGCTATTAGAAGGAAAAACTTAACCTTAGTTCTTGCTAGAGAGCTACCAAGAAGTTTAATACCTACTTGAGATATGAGAATGATCAACTCTAGTACTTAGTAGAGAGTTGCTGGAAGGAGAAACTTAAACTTGGTACTTACTAGAGAGCTACCAGGAAGTTCAGCACCTGCTTAAGAGCTACTAAAGAATGACCAACTCTAGTACTTGCTAAAAGACTATTGGAAAGAGAAATTTAACCTTGGTACTTGCTAAAAGGCTACCAAGAAGCTTAATACTTGCTTGAAGAGCTGCTAAGAAAATTGTATCTTTTATATGGTGTTCAAGTTTATGACTAATGTTTTGTTATGTCTGTCCAACTATCATTTCCCAAATGCTATTTTTTAAACCCCATAAAGCAAGGGGCAAACTATAAGCATTAGATTTCAGGTCTTAGGTTATAAGCTCGATGATGAAAATCACTAAACCTATACCTCAAGATGCATAGGGAAAAAGCTAAAGGATGAGAAACAAACGTATTAAGATACCTTAGAAAAACCTAAAGCTAAGCCTAAAATTAAGCCAAAACTCAAAACTGTAACCAAGACAAATCTTGCTTAGAGGGATGTACATCCCATTAAATAGGGATGTATATCCCACTAAATTGGGATGTACAACCCATTAATAGGGATTTACAACCCTCTTTAGGGATGTACAACTCTACTTTAAACCCTAATCCTTAAAATCTTTAAGAACTAGTCCCTCCTTAAATCCAAGGGCTACACAGCCCTAGCAGAGGGATTTACAACCCATTATTGGCTATATAAGCAATGTACAAACCCTAATTCATGTACATTCACTTCCTTCTCCGATATTGGATGCATCTATAGTGTAATCGAAACTATTTTTGACACTGTGCACTCATCTCACACCCATAAATACCCCCTCATTTAAAAAGGGAGGAGAGGCTTGAAAACCTCAAGGTTACTTTGCATAAATTACTTCTTAAAGCACATTTAATATAGAAACCTTAAACTCTAACCCATCTAACCACTTATAAGGTGTAACTTGGCGTAAACTCTTCATCATTTATGTGCATTCCTTAAGCACTTTAGGAGGAAAGTATTAAACTTATGAGCCTTTGAGGGTGTAAAAACACATAAAGGGCATCAAAGACCCCTATTTCCCCTTCTTCTTCTTTTTCTTCGCTTTCTTCTCTTTTCTTTTGTTTTCAAAACCCAATTAAAGGGGTTATACAACCTTGACTATAAGTTGTCTAGCCATGTATTTGGGTTGTATAACCTTCATAGTAAGTTGTACAGCTCAGTTTCCCTAGTAGTTAGTTTTTAAAAAATGGTATTTCTTTCATATTCAGAGTTCACCCTTTTCAAGTGCCTTTTTCTATGCTTTTCCAATGTTGCAGTGGCAAAATAGCATGAGGATTAACATCCTAGGATCCTTATTCATATTATAAATGGAATTTTGGGGTGATTTTAAAATGGTTCTCCATATCTCTTTGTTCAATACTCTATGTTCCTTTGTATATGATTTAGTGTAGCGTTAAGTTTTTGTTTTGGATCTTTTTTGGCAATGAACAAGTGAGGAGCTAACCACTCCTAAGATCTTAAGAGTCTTTCTTTGTATGGTTTGCTTGTCTTGGAAATATATGAATAGTGTCTTAGCCCTTACCTTTTTTCTTGGATTTGCATTCTAACGTTCTTCATGGTTAGTAATGTCCATGGGTGTCTAAGCTCTTTATGAACAATAGGAGGGAGGGTTCATTAACCCTAGGAACTTTCTTTTGTGGCGATTATTACCTTAAACCATTACATGTCCTCCATAGTACTTCGCATTTCATGTTTAAAGTTTCAATTATTTTATATCTCATACAGCTTGATCATGTTATATTATGTTATATTCTTATTTGTGATGATAGAATGTGTTATCATGGACTTAAAATGTATGCTAGGATAACTTGACTTTGGTAAATATGGTAAGATAATTTCTATGAACTTTGCTTAACTTTCTTTTTTTTTTTTTCAAGCTTTCTTTGTTTTTTTCTCATATTAACTTATTACTAACTTATTTTTTCATTTGGGTGTAAGTATGACTACTTGGAATTAGACCATGCATTTGGCCTTAACCACATTCCCATATGGATTATTTAATTATGTATGTGAATGGATGATATGCATGTTAATCCCTATGCCATGTCACATGCCCCCATTACCTTGTTATATATTATTATAGATGATGTGACGAGTGAATGATAATGCATGCCTACCATTTACCATAATGCATGATCCCCTACTCCTTTTGGTTGATGGCTTAAGTTATTTAAGTGGATCGTGCTTAAAGGTATGCTTAAGGGCATTAATTGCACTAATCAATAACTCAGTTAAAACATTAAAAGTGGACCAAAATGCCTAAAGGCTGGATTCCATTATCCAGGCGATTTAGGGTGTCTAACCCCTTCTCCAAACTGTATTCAATTTTTGAACTCAATCTCTGATGGGATGAAGACGAAATGGCCCTTCTAATTGACTTAGATTAGGCTTAGAATTTTCCTTCCTTAGACTCTTGTCTTGACCAAAGTTAGGTGGCGACTCCACATCTCATAAGGATAGTGCTAATGTATTATCTCTTTCTTAGTCCCTCAATGACCATCATTTGGACACAAGGCATAAAATAATCCCTATTGATCCAATCACATGCTATATTGAGGGGTCATTACCAATTTAAACACCTTCATCCTATTGATCCCCTGATGATGGATAAAAAGATGGAGTCACAAGCAAGATTCCTTTCGTTCGAGCATGGTCATGAAATCGACCAAGGCACTCACAATCCACTTACTTTGACTGATGGTATATGTGGTTGTTCACACATTAAAATTTTCTTTCTAATTAAGAGGTTGACAATAATTTGTTAAATGAAAGATTGATTCTTAATTTTTTTTTTTTTAGTGATATATGGATGTACATTAGTTTTATCAACTTAATGGTTAACCAAAGAGAATGGTGATTATGACAAGGTTATTTTTAAATAAGAATTGTTATGTCTTTTGGTGTGAGCACAATGTGAGTTTTTTTGCTTAATGACAAGCAAATCCTCAAGTGTGGAGGAGTTTTATGTATGTAATTTAACATACATAATTGAGTTAATTTAGGTAGTAATTTTATTCATTGCATGAATTTTAAGATTTGGCTACCTAAATTGGGATGTGATCAATTTTGGCAGGTTTTTAATGTTAGGAGTAGGGCATAGCCTTTTGGGCAAATAAGTGTCACACGTATGACAAACATCATACGCATGACACATCCTTTTCTATGCCAAGCATGAGGGTGTCATAGGACAATTTAGTATGGTGAATGTCATTGTCACATGCATGACGTTACTTTATTGGTGGCGCATACGAGGATCATCATAGGCATGACTTAAGGTGCCATTCATCTCCTTTATTTGTCATGCACGTGACACTAATCCAACCCAAGCTCTTTTTGTTTGATGCATTAGGGTTAGCTTTATGGGATATAAATAAGACGAAATCATTTATTGAATATAGTTTTTGGTAAAATAAATAAAGGGATGAAAATATTAAATAGAGTTCTTTTCTAGCTTTTTTTTCTTCATTCCTTTGTATTCATTTGCATTTCCTTATCTTCCATTGGTCTAAGCTTCTATGAGATCAAACTTGGTGTTTAATTTTAATATGTTCATTATTAAATAAACTCTCAACTAGAGTGAGGGGTATAACCTAATGTAATTGCTTTTGATATCAATGCTTAATTTCTAGTATCCTTCATTATAATTCTTGATTTGATTTTCTTATGTTGATTGTGAATTATATGACTAATCACCATATAATTTTTATCTTAGGGTTTCTATGATGAATTGATGGGTGAAATATAAACGGTTGGACTAGGGTAGTTAACCCTAAGTCTTTGGCCTCTTTTGATCTTGACAAAGGGGATTGATCATTTATAATGATTCAAATTAGTATTGTTTTTGCAGCCTTTTTTTGTAAGTCTTTAAGTTACAAGATGGATAAAAATCTTAGTCTTCAAAGAATGTGAAGAAACTTCTAAATCGCAACCGTAATCTAAGATTCGATATCGTGATCCATGAGAAGACTTACTAGAAGATCAGACAGATAAAATCGCAGTCATTCTCGGCCATGACTCATCAAAAGGAAGAAGTTAAAAAGTGACAAACAAATTTGTGGTGTAAAGCTTGCCTCAGTCACGATCGTGAATTTTGAAGTAACTGAAGATGCAATCAAGTCCACAATTACAGCTTGACAAGTGTCCCAAGGAATCGTTGAAAGTCAAAAATTGTGATGGGAACTTGTTGGTAGCGACCGCGAACCCAAAAGAAGAAGATGAACACTTTTGGCAGAGGAATTCGCATCTAAAGCAATGTCCTGTAGAAGATAAATAGCGACTGCTACTTTTGAGAGCAGGTGAAAGGCAACGACTATATTTTTCTAATGAACTAATCAAAAGTTGCCACATGGACTAGCCGTTAGACACAAATGAAGTTTTCTTTATAGAATTTGGAATTCACGACCATGAATGAGTAGTAGCGACTGCGAATGATGACTATCAAGCATTTAATGAGAAAATCTGTCTAGCACACTTTAATGATTTTGTACCAGTTTTATTGCAATGTCTCTTTGATGGGTAGAGGTTATAAATACCTTACCAAATAGATGTAAAAGAAAGAGAATTAATAACTTTGTACCCAAACTCTTGCAATTTTGTTGCTCACTCTTTTCTATTCCTTAAGTCATTGTTGGGTGTGAGCATAAACAACAAGTGTAATAGGTTATAGTGTGAGCTTATCAAAACACTAAGAGAGGTTGTTGTGTGAGCCTTCAAAACATAAGTGTAAAAGTTTGGTGTAAGCTTGAAAACACCTTTGAAAGATAGTGCAATACCCAATTTCGAAGAATTGGGGAGTGGACGTAAGGTCGATTATACCCGAACCACTATAAATCTTATGTTTCCTCTCATCTCATTTCTCCTCTCTCTTTCCAATTTTAATTTTTGTACACTAATTCAACCTTCCCCCCTCCCCCATCCCCTTTCTTGGTGCTTAGGGCTAACAAGTGGTATCATATACTCATTTCACAATCAAACCTTCATTAGGTGAACAAAGATCATTGCACAAGAGGGAATCCACTCAGAACTCAAGCCATACTTTGATAGAACAGACTATACTCATTGGAAGTATAGGATGGAGATCTATCTTGACATAGATCAAGGAATGAAAGCTACCCACCAGAGCTATGGATGGTAATGAAGAATTAATCCCAAGGGAAGAAGGGGTTGAAGCTCATCGGAGATCACAGGGAAAAAACAAGAGAGCAATGGTCATTCTTGTAAGCTCACTCTCTAGAGAAGAGATTGAAAGAGTGCAACATTGTCAAACTACACATGCCATTTGGAAGACTCTAGAGAACTATCATGAAGGCACAACTCTAGTCAAGTCAAGCCGTTTGGAGATGTATGTCACCAAATGGGACCTTTTCATGATGAAGGATAATGAAAGCATCACAAAAATGACAAGTAGGCTCTTGTCCATTGTCACCATGAATAAATTTGGAAGAACTCTTACTATCTATGAGGTAAACACAAAAATCCTTAAAACTCTTCCTCTATATAAA
>CATIWR010021742.1:0-45736 GCA_949677035.1 Omphalea diandra | reverse complement strand
CTAAGTTGAGTGTGAGCTTGTAAAACACTAGTGATTGAGTGAAATACCCAATTGGTGAATTGGGGAGTGGACGTAGGGTTGGTTAATACCCGAACCACTATAAAACTCTTGTGTTCATTTTTCTTCTACCCTTTCTCTAATATTTCATTCTTGTGTGTTTCTTCCAAAATTAAAAGTTTAAATTTCCCACCAATTCAACCCCCTTCTTGGTGCACTAAGGCCAACAGCCGTCTTCACCAAGTTGTGTCCAGCATTAGCATTGGGCAAAGATGACTTTGTGTTGCTCATGAAAGAAAAAAGTAAAAGATCTCTTTGACTTTTTTCTTGTGAAAACTCGAATGGGCGGTCGTAGCACTATGAAATTTTCTTTAACATTTGGACAACTAATAGATATTATAATTCTCTCTTCCCAGTTACTATATATAGTTTTTTTTGTTGGCTAATTTTTCATCTAATCCCATCCAACTCCTATTTTAAGACAATCAAACTAAGCATGGGAGAAACAAACGTCCCTCTACTTGAATCATTACTTAAATGGGTCTTACGTACAGTCTTTGTATTTGGTGCACGTGATATGTCAATTCGCTGATCTAACCATCCAATTTGATCGGGCCCATCCTTTACTTAGATTAAGCTTACCTCAGCATTTTAGCTATGGTGATGGTGTCCATGCCCATGCTCGTGGCCAGTAGGTGGTGGTGGTGGTTGTTGTTGCCGGTCACAAGTTAAGAAAAGCGTAAGCAATGCCATCATCAACAACCCCTGCATGCCACCGACAGGCAGTAACTCCTCCAATTTCATCGTTTAAGCGTGTTTAGAAGTTGGGAAGCGACTAGTGTCACATTCATTGTTGTCGCAGTAGTAGTAAATTTACGGTTGTCGAAATTAGAGAATTTCATGAGGGGGAAAAATATTTCTGCCTGAATTATATATATATATATTTCAATTTAAATTTGAATTTTTATCAATAATGTGTAAAGTAAACTCATTTCAACGAATACGAAAATCGAAATGAATAAATAAAAATTTTAATTATAAATGAAATATGTTGTTAAAAAAAAGTTAACAGTTAAAATTATTTAAAAGAAATGTTATTAGTAAAAATCAGACGATTTGATGAGTAAATTTTTTAAGATTATAGAGAAATGGCTACAATAAACTTTATAAAGCACAGTGAAAGATATTTTAAGTGCCATCAAAGGCAAAGTAGAATGGACAAACAGGAAAATGTATGGAAAGGGATACTTCATGTGATTGCGAATCTCAATGTCTTTGAATCTGAGTGATGAGTGAAAGATCAAATTCAGGAAAATCTTGCACATACAATACAATAGAATGCAAGCTACTTCGTCCCCACCATAAGTGCAATCTTCTTGCCAATATATATAGCTATTTATTTGCCGACAACTAACATTGAAAAATGTCGCTGCTTTTGACTATACGTTGTTGTCTCTGAAAAAATGTTACGGGACCATGAAATTGAATCAGAATTTAGAATATCTGAAAGAGTGGTGAGCTAGCGGTGGTAAGTTGGGCTCTACTATTATCAATGAAAAATCAAAATGGAGTGGACTCCAACTACTTTGGTTACTGTTTGTCAAGCTCAGATGTAAACGCATTAAAAAGGGCAAAGAAAAAGAACCGCTGTCTCTTTCTTTATGTGTTGCGAAAACATCTGATAATTTGCCACAAAGTTTTAGTTTAATAATGTCATCTCTTTATTCAACGTTATGAGGCTTGGAAGCTCATTAACCACACGTAGACATTGTCTTTCTTCAGAAGAAATGAAAGAATTTTGACGTTTTGCAAGGTCATCATTGAGGAGTGGGCCAACAGCAATTAAGTGACTGTCTTCTTTGGGCTGTTATGTTAGGCAACTTCATGAGCCCATTTACAATACTTGAAGTCTTGAACAACATTGTTACATCATTGACTTGGCAATATACACATATATTATAGAAAAAAAAGAGCATTTTTTCTTCTTTTTTTTTTTTTTTTGGTCTTATATATCTCTTTTGGTACACTTTTTTTTTTCTTATTTTATTTTTTCTTTTTCTAATTAAATGAGATTTTTATTCAATAAAAATAAATTCAGACATATATAATTTATTTAATCGAATGAATATTTATTTTATGTTATATACAATATTATAATATAAAATAAAAATTATAAAAAATAATATAATAATAAAAAATATAATTGTATTAAAATATTTAATTAAAAATAATATAATACAATAATTTAGGATTAATTATAATATTTTATATTTAATTTATAAATTCTATAATGTTTATTAATTTTAATATTAAAAAAATTGAAAATATCAAAATATTTAATTATAGAAAATGAATCTACAATTTAAAATGAACTTATAGTTTGTTGATACTGAATTTACAGTTGATATCAAATAAACTTACAATTTATAAATTCTAATTAAATTAGAATATATATATATAAAATGAATTTAGAGTTTACAAAAAATAAATTTACAGTTTATTAATAATGAATTTATAATTTATATAAAAAAATAAAATTAATACATAATATAATTTAACATAACAATATAATTATTATAATATAATTTTAATATAATAGTACAAATTATGTTAAATATTTATATATAATTATAATAATATAATATAATATAATTATATGTTATATTAACATAATTATATACAATATACAAAATTATAATATATAACAATACACAAATATCATTTAAAAAAAGAAAAAAATAAAACAAGAAAAAAAAAAAAAAAAGAAGTTATAAGTATATATTTTTCTTTTCTCCTGCATGTGTTAGGGAGTAAAGATTCATGATATAATTTATCTTGGAACAATGTATAATAATATGCCATTTGGAATGAGGCCAAGAACATGACGAGAGATCATACACTATACCGTAATGTTTGATCAGATTCTAACCCCACTACTCAGTAGCATCCATAGCGTTACAACGGTCAAAACTTACTCAAGATCAAAGCAAAGACAATGGATTCGGTAACACAGTAATTTCAACAAAAAAGAACTGAGTGAACTTAAATACTGATTCTTGGTATTCGCAAAGAATTCATCTCGAAGATTCATTATTTGGATGGAGCTTCATTTAGTAGTGTCATTCACACTGATAGAGACTTCACTTCCTTCCCTGTGAGTGCTCGAGGGAATGAGGCGATGGTCGCGGAAGTCCGAATGCAATTAGCATACTATAGCTTTCGGCTGCTCTTTAGTCATGGAATTTACTAGCGAATCATAATTTTCAAGTTGAGCATACTATCACAGTTTATAACTATTGGAATTACCTCAAAAAATATTCGAGATTGATTCAATATTAATTGAATTGAGCCTATACTTCAGCTATTCAAACAATTTACTAGATCAAATTTAAGCTTTTATTTGAAAAAAAAATGATATGAAAAAAATAGAAAAAGAAAGGTGAAGAAAATAAAAGAAATGAAAGGGTAAATCTTTTTTTCTATTTTATTTGAAAAGCTATAAAATTGATGGAAATGAAACAATAAGGAAACTTTTATTCTTTTTTTTAGAAAATGATGGAAAATAAAGGAAAGTAAATTTTCTTAATATGAAATTACTATTCTACCGTTCACATAATGACCTTTACTAATGAGAAATTATATATTATCTTTTTTTATAAAAATTACACTTGAATTATTAAATTTGAATATATAATCTCGTTAACTAATACTAACTCATAAGTTATTAATACATGCAATTTAACATATATATATATGTGTGTGTATGTGTGTGTGTGTGAGAGAGAGAAATGTTATATATTATTTAATTTTTAATAAAATATTTTTATATTTAAATATTAAATTTTATGAGAGATACTATAATATAGTATGATTGAATTAAAAAATATTAGAGTCATATTATTTTTTTATTATTATAATTAATCGATAATTTTATGTTGATTAATTTATATTATAAAAATATAAACAGCAATACAGGTATATTTATCATTTTCATTGTAAATACTTTTACAGTTATATATTTTCTCCACCTTTTCCTTAAAAAAAACAAACAAAGAAAAATGTCATTTCTCACCCTATTTTCTTTCCTCTTCCTTTTTTATTCAAACTCTCCCTCATTCTCAAATATAGTATAAGTATTAAAAGATTTAACTCGAGATTCGCAAGTTTAAATGAATTAAAAAATCTATATCTTATACAATTAAGTATATTTACATAAATAACTCAATGAAATCAAGTAAATTGAAATTTTAAACTTGATCAAGTTTATTCAAATTTAAATTTAATATTTTAAAAAATAAATGACTAATCAAGTCGAATTCAAGAACGTTAAGGGCGTGTTTAGTTTTGGAAAACATTTTCTATTTTCGTTTTCTAGTTTTCTTTTCCTTTTCTTTGTTTTTCAGTTTTCTATTTTCTAAAATATAAAATAAAAAACAGAAAATCACATTTATTTGTCTAACTTTATATTTTTTCAAATAAAATTTATTATAATAACTTATTATTTAATATAATATTTATTATTGTGATTCATATGGTAGTATTTAATATTAAATATATTATTCAAAAAAAATATTTTGAGCATTTAATTAATTTTAATAAATCAATTTGTTTAAAATGAAATTACAACATGTTTATTATACTCTATGTATAATAGACAAAAGCTAAAAAAGATAACTACTAACAATCAATTTTTGAGCAACTGACAAATTTTTATGTAATATAAATATAATTATTAAGTTATGAAAATATAATTATTACGAATAAAAAATTATTGATACACATTTCAAGTAGGGATATAAATGAATCGAGACAATTCATAAATTATTTAAGATTGACTAAAGAAATACTTGAAATTGATTTAAGAAATACTCGAACCCAACTCAAGATTAATTGAACTGAATTCGAGTTCGAGCTACTCAAATAAATGAGCGAGCCAAATTTACACTTCAAAATGTTCGATTCGAGAGACTTGCGAGTCTAATCAAGTTTAGACATTTTTACAATGTTACCAATTGAGGTTAATCGAACTTAAATTTCAATCTATAGAATTCACAAAAAAAAAAATTATATACATAAACAAACACAATTGAGTCGAGCTCGAACTTCTGAGTATCTAACCGAGCTCAAGCTTAAAAATTCAAGCTCGATCAAGTTCGAACTTCCAGTTTTCAAGTTGAGCTCGAGCTCGAACCTGATAGGGTTCGACTTAATTACACTCCTAATTTAAGTTTAGTATTTATATGAAATTATATTAAAAAATTTACCAAAATATAAATTATATTTTTCATTATGAATTTCATTCAAATTATTTTTTGTATATTTTTTGAATGTATCCAATTCATTATTTGTGTTTTTAACTTATATTTATTTATATATAATTTCTTTATAATATAGAAATATTTATAGTGTATATTTAAAAAAGTATTATTTTATTCAAATATAATGTATTATCTTCACTTTGTAATTTATTTTAAAAATAAAAAATCATAAATCAAACTAGAAATATACTTTTATTGGTAGCAGAAGGTCTAAAATGACAGTAGTAGTTAACAAAGGATAATAAGGTGACGATAGAAAGTAGTGAATAATGAAAATAAGGAAAATTAATTAATAAAATAAAAGCTTTTATAAAAAATTTGCCTAAATTTGGTAAAAAAATTCATAAAATAATAGAAACTAATAATTATAATATAATAGCATAACTAAAAATAAAAATAATAAAAAATATATATGGAGGCGAGGAACAGAGAGAGAGAGGAAGGGAAGAGAGAGAGAGAGAGAAGAGAGGAGATAGAGAGAAGAAAAAAAGAAAGAGAAAAAAATTTGAAGGATTTACAAAACATCTTTTAGTTTTTGAATGCACATTAAAATTTAGAGAATTTAAAAAACAGTTTTCTAATTTATAAATTAGAAAATATTAAAACTAAATAATAAATTTTATTTTCTGTTTTTCTTAAAAAAGTTTTCTGAAAAACAGAATTTTTTTTTTTTTTTTTCAAAACTAAACAGCCCCAAATATTTCATTAAGCCAACCTCAAATTTAAGAAATAAACTCAATTGAGCTTGAGCAAAACGCAAATTTTAAGTTGTATAAGCGAGCTTAAATTTGATGGCTTGATTACACCCTTAGACACCACTCAACAATTTTTGAGTCGGTGTATGCACAAGTAAAACATGGCCAAGATTTTTTTTTTTTTTTTTGGCTTTCAAATTTGGAGAACCCCTTGAAGAGCGTTATGTGACTCATGTCGCTCCCATTCATCCAAAATATTCTAACAAAACTGACAGAAATTTCTCATTTAACATTTTAAAAATATATATTTAGCAAACTCTATAAAACAGTAACAAAACTTTAATTAGCTGTAATTTTTGTCGGGTTTTATTTAGAGTTTTTTTAACCTCTATAGAGAATTATAATATGTTAATTATTTATACAAAAATAATTTATTTTAAATTATTATCTATAAGTTTATAAAAAACATATATATTAGATATTTTAATTACTAAAAATGTAAAAATTAATAATTATAATATTTTAAATTTGAAATTATACTTTGAATATATATGAAAAACATATTCTTTATTATATTTTTATAAATTAATACTTAATATCAAATAACTCTCTGCTACCAGCTATATTTTTAAAACTTGAAGCATAAAAAGGACGGACTCTAATAAGGGAAAATACAAGGCCTTTCCATCCCAAAAAAACCCCACTACACAAAATAAGAGTGCATACTTAAATATGACTTCTCCCCATTGAACACCACTAGCAAGATACTTTGGTTATACATTAATCAAGAAACAAATGACAAATTGTAATATTTTCATTAGATAAAGAAGATTGCATCTAATGCATGAAAAGAAACAGCAATTCGAACTATATCGTTTTGATCTTTGAAACATACTTCTCATTTAATAGAGGATCTACAGGCTACAGCTATTATAATAAAAGCCCCCCCGCCACCCTAAATTCAAAACCCATCCACCTGTTTTTACAAAGTAAAAGCAAATCCCGTTAGTGAAATTATGTTCTACTTGCTCTCAGAAACAGGGAGGTACACGCCTTCTGCTGCCAGCCAAACATTATCAGCGCGCTTCTCTCGGACACCACAAACCTATTTAAGCTCATAGATCAGTAATATATAAAGAAGTACGGAGACAAGAAATTAAGCAGCAGCACTCTGTTTATAACTAACTGTCAACAGTTTTGCAGACAAACATTCGCTGCTGAGAAAGAACACTGTATCTTATAATGAATGCCACTGTTAAATTGTCTCTTTCATGTAAGGGAAGCTATTCAGGTTGGCTGGAGTAGGATTATAAGCCAGTGAAGTATTCAAACACACGCCTAATGGCAAACAACAATCTAAGAGCCAGCTTCACTGTAGGGGTGGCAGAGTTCACCTTACCCATTTACCCACCCTTTAAAAAAAGGGTATGGATAGTAAATAGCTGAGTTATATTTTAAATGGATTATTACTCACTTAACCCTATTAATATATAGGTAGATATTCATTGGGTAAGGATACCTATTTATTCAATACTTTTTTCCTCACTCTATCTTTTAACAATTTTTATATAATCTTATAATGTGAAAATAAATATATACATCACTAAAAATGAATATTATATCATTATTTATAGAAGTGATATAAAAATTTATTTTATTAATATAATTTATTTATTTTCATAATAAAATTATTTTAAAAAATTTAATGACATAACCTTTCTAAAAAATTATTTATTTTTAAAATGTTTATATATAATTTAATTTGATTTAAACTGTAAATATCCTCTTTCATAATTTATTTAAATTGTTAGGCATATTCTCAAAAAAATAAAAATTGTTAGACTTTTAAATAAGCGGTAGCGTTGACATTTGCATGCTTATCATGCAGTTGGACTTCATGGTGTCTCGTCTCATAGGGATCATATGCTATAGTATTACTCTTTTTTTTTTTTTAATGAAAGTGAACTGTAAGATTATCTCATGGTATTTAAGAGGGGAAAAAAAAAAAAGGAAAGCTAAAAACAATGAGCTACATGTGGTATCTAGCCTTAATTAAATGTTGCGAGGATGTATGTGTAAAGAAATTGTGAATATAAACAAAAGGAGTTGTGCCATTCTATCATAAGAATTGGTGAGAAGCAGATTGATTTTCCAGAGTGAAACTGCATAAGGAATGAGACAAATAAATACCAACAATTTGTCTGGAATCATGATTTCAACATTTATGTACAGATTCAGGTGAATCAAGAGTGCTGAAAATATTCCAAAAAGGGTCCTTAAGTGCCTTTAATCAAGTACTATATATATATATTAAAAAACAGTGTCTTTTTTTTTTTGCAATTGTAATCATTTGGTAATAAAATTAATGTTTTACTTTTATACTAAAATTAAATTTAATTGCAGCTTAATTATAATAAAATTTTGAATTCAATTAAAATATTTATTCAAACAATTTAAATTTTATTTGAATAAATCATTGGGTATGGGTACACATATATAATATTAAATGGGTCATAAATAGATAAAAAAGTTATTTATCACTATACTCATTATGACTTTACCCATATCCACCCTAACCCTCCCATTTGCCACCTCTACTTAATTGTAACACTAATTTTTCAAGATCAATAAAACAAATAGCAAGTAAGTTCAAACTACAAGTTAGATCAATATAGTAGCAGTATAGAACAGTTCTTCCTCACCTCTTGCTGTCCCCCAGCTATTCGTTGGTATTTCTTGTCATGACTATGCAGGTAGCCACCAGTGTCAACATGTTGTAGGCGAATCCTTTGATCTTGCTTCCAAGTCTTCCCACTCCCTTCAATGAGAAGCCTAAAAAAAAAAAAAAGGAACCCAACGTAAACTGTCGAAGGAAAAAATATCCACATGTAGCTATGGACAACCTTGAAAGATTGTATTTTTGTCTGACCTCCAGTAATCCCCAGTGTCAGATTCAGAATCTCCTCCAAAGCAGCTAACCTACAAACAGAAAAGTGTGTGGCTTGCGTCATTAGTACAATCAATGCCTGAAAAGGTCCGCAAATTCAGCTTTCACGCTGCAGAAGTAAGATTTTTATTCTGTTGTACACTGAATAGCAGCTCCATTTGCGAAATAGCTACCTTTTCAAGTCAAGGAAATGATTAATCTGAAAAGATCATTGCCACAACACACAAAAACGAAAGAACAATGACTGCGAACTCAACAAATGTCTAATATCTAGATATCATTGAAGATCCTCTCGTACCATGGAATTCCTAATAAATTATGGCATCCATTCCATTCAACCTTTATCCATATGATAGTTTATGTGTCATAAGTGAGTATGAAGTTTTTTCTTCTAGGTCACAGAGCATACATTATTTCGTAGAAAAGCTTATGGTTAGACATACACCAAGTCGATTAATATTCTCCATCACCTTAAACATAAAAGGCATATGAATTAAAATAGGAGTGAAATAGTAAAACTCGTACTAACCTCCATATTGGCTGATATTGGGGATGCGTGCAAATGGCTGTGCAGCCATTTTCTAGTCTTCATGTGTTGTAAGCGGATGATTGTACCAGTTTTGATCGGATCACCTTGTTTGGCATCTGTGCCTGGTTGAGGCCTAACAATCTACAAAAATAAAAATTATTTCAAATCTATAAACAAAACATCCACACTTTCAAATGATAGCCACCCTTCGTTTGAATAATATAGAAAACTTCAAAATTTAATTAGGACTTGATAATGTGAGGAAAACTAAAATTTCCTGCAAAAAAAAAAAAAAAAAATCTTGCAAAGAGTCCAAGCATAAATCTATCTAATAATGCTAAGATAGGAGATTTTGAGCCAACCAGTCAACTAATCAAAACAATACATGAAAATGGAGTAAAACTTTCCAACAGTTTGAAGCACCAATTGGGAATCACATAGTTTAGAATTCAAACAAATTCCAGCTGTGCTAAAATGTGTGATATCAGACATGCCTCTTTCATGGGGGTGGAGGAAATAAGAAACATATAAAAGGGGTAGAGAAGTACCCAGTAACTATTGGAATCATCAACATTAGGAAATCCAGTAACAGATTGCTGTCCACTACCCGAGCCATAAGGCACATCATGGGAATGCAGCCGAAATTTTGTCCTCTCGTGCATCAGCTTAAGAACCGTTCCATAAGTAATCTAAACACCAAAGAAAGCACAGTACAGTTCTTGACTTAGAGATCTAAATTATAATTTGTTTTTAAAAAAGAGGTCACGTGTTGATAACTAAAATAAACAAAAAAAGTATCCATCAATCAATCAATTATTAAATAAAGATGAAATGTTTTAACATTACAGAAGATTTGGAAGTAAAGAAATCGGACGAACCTCGAGGTTTTGAGAAGTGGAGGAGGAGGAGGAGGATGCCGCAGAGGCTGAGGAAAAGGAGGCGTTGTCAAGATCGAGATTGAGGAAGAGGAAAATTGAGAGAGCAAAGAATGCAAGAGCCATAACGAAGAGTAATCCAATGAACCAGTTGTGCTGCCAGAAAGGAATCGGTTCTCTGTACACGATTCTTGTTGGTGCTGCTTTTTCTTTTTTCGATTCCGAGGAAGAAGGTGGTGGTCTCCTTCGAGAAGGCGCTTGTGGAGTTGAGGGAGCCACGGTTATTGGATTATTATATCATCAGGATCACCCAGTTTCTTTCTAGGATTTCTTCGATGTTTTGGATTACAGTCATGTCTTAGGGATGGATCTGTGAATTTTGAAGCTGATGAGAACGAGGAAGCAAACTGAACCCTGAGACACGTTGGGTTACAATGGGACTGCCAATGGGAAGTTTACAGCTGAGTATCAGGGTGACGTGGAGATTTCCTATTTGAGACATCTCTAGAAATTTTACTTCAGATTCAGAAGGGAGGACTTTGGCATTGACTTGATGACTTTTCAATTGGGCGGGAACTAGGCCTGGCCTTTTTTAAGACAAGTAAAAAAATAGGCCTAATGTACTTGCACTAAATTTTAAAATTGGGCCTCCAGTTAAGCCCAATTCAAATCAATTATCCTCCGAATCACCCAGACAATTTCCAAGTCAACTTGTCACGTTCTCAACAATCTAGTTGACTGAACCATCCCAACGTGTCCGGGCCTGCAGCCCGCCGGCCCTGACCCATCATCCATCACCGTCTACTCTCTTTCGTCTTTGTGAATTTTTGTCATTCTTTATCAGGAAAACAAAATGGCTGCAACTGGAGTTTTCGCAGAAATAGTTGATGGAGATGGTGTTTATAAATTCTATTCTGATGGTGAGTGGAAAAGGTCTTCCTCCGCAAAATCAGTCCCCGTCATCAATCCCACTACCAGAACCACTCACTTCAAGGTCCAAGGTACTCCCTTTAGACATTAATTGCAGTACTATGCACATGATCTTAGTTTTGATTGTTCATTGACTTGTGCCATCTTTTTTCTTTTTCGCTTGTTGGACTGAATTGGAGCAGCTTGTACACAAGAAGAGGTGAACAAGATCGTAGAAGCAGCAAAACTAGCTCAAAAATCATGGGCAAAGACTCCACTGTGGAAAAGGGCTGAACTGCTTCACAAAGCAGCTGCAATCTTGAAAGAGCACAGAGCTCCTATTGCTGAGTGCCTTGTTAAGGAGGTTGCAAAGCCAGCTAAGGATGCACTCACTGAAGTATGTATTCTGCTCTTGCTTTTAATACCCAGCTTTATTGTAATGTTACCCTTTTAATATTTTTAAAAAGAAAGTGAGCTTATTGCTTAATTAAATGATGTCTAAAACACCGTATTTGCCTTTGGCATAATATAGGTGGTGAGGTCTGGGGATTTGGTGTCATATTGTGCTGAGGAAGGGGTTAGGATTCTTGGAGAAGGGAAGTTTTTGGTGTCTGATAGTTTTCCTGGGAATGAAAGAACCAAATTCTGCCTCACTTCAAAGGTAATTTCATTTCATTTTTATTTTTTCAATTTTGGGGTGGAAACTTGATAGTTCTCTTGTTTGGGCATGTGGGATTGCCGCTGAATCGCCCTATGCATATATTTAGTTTTATTTTCTTCTGCTTTCTTTTATAAATTCATATTGGTTTGCGAAGTGGATTTCCTTTCGCCCACCCATTGATAAGAGTTATTTCTCAGTTGTCTTTGTCATCACATTAAAGTCAAGTTATCCCACAATTTTACCAAGGGAATATTAAAATCCATGAGGAATATCCCATATACTAGAGGTAAATATGTCATTAGAAAGTGCTAGATACTTCTCTATATTCCCTTCTCTTTATCTTCTCTTTCTTATAGTGATATGTGACATGATTTAAAATATAAATTTTCATTGCACTTCTCAGAATGACATGATTAAAAATATAATTTTTTTTACAATTGAAAAATATAATAATAATGTAAGCCACATGTTATTATAATAGAGAGAAGGTAAAGAGAAGGTACTATAGAGAATGTATCTAGCACTCCTCTATGGGATAAAGATACTACTGTGTTTTTATTTTGAGGTGGTGAAATAACTATATTCCCATAGGCAGGTTCACGTCACCCACCACCAAAGAGCCCTGATATTTTCACTTGTTGGGCAGGAACATAGTCTTGAGGTTATGCCTTCTGTCAATCCAGATAATTGGGTTTGTTCATGTTTGATTTCACATCCTAATATTGCTTGAATTTTGATGCATATGATATGTCATGCCACAAAATCATTCAGATGTAAACCAAAAAAGTGTATAATTGGTTACTTATTGCTCCCGTAACCACAATATTATGGGCCAAGCTCAAAACAAGAGAATAAAAAAGTAGGGGGTTCAGTATTTGAGAATTAAAACTATCAAACCTAATGATTCCACTACAACATTTGAGAAGTCTAAATCAAATAATCAGGAGTTTTATCTGATGTTATAAACTCTGAAGAAATAAGTTATCAAGTTTTGAGGAAATAGAGGAACTGATTTAACAGAAAAAGGTAAACAAGTTTGATGAATGTGAGCTTTAGTTTTGAGGAAATAGGAGGATAAATTTAACAGCCAAGGTACACAAGTTTGGGACAAGTGAACATGTTTAGCTGAGCAGGATATTCTGGCAAATATGAACATTCCCCATTTTGGTTTGGTTGGTGCTGGTATATTGTACTTGAATCAAACTGTGGGGCTAAAAATATAGAAGAAATTTGGAAGTGTAAGCAAATATATTACTTTCAACTATCATATTCTTGGTGATACTTTTTATCATTCTGCACTTTTCATGTATGGCGCATGCATGCAGATTCCTCTGGGGGTCGTTTTAGCTATCCCACCCTTTAACTATCCAGTTAATCTTGCTGTTTCTAAAATTGCTCCTGCCTTAATTGCTGGAAACTCGCTTGTGCTTAAGCCTCCAACCCAGGTACGAATCCAAATTCTCCATTGCTCATTTGCAGGTCTGAACAGTAGGTATACAGTAGCTTTTTACATTCCATAATCCAGCCAAAGAACCTTCAAGTATGTTCAGTTAAACAGTTTTTAATATTAAGGTATCTCATGAAATTATGCCCTTGCTTCCTGCAGGGTGCTGTAGCTGCACTTCACATGATCCATTGCTTTCACTTGGCTGGTTTTCCCAAGGGTCTTATTAGCTGTGTTACTGGAAAAGGGTCAGAAATTGGTGACTTCCTCACAATGCATCCTGGGGTCAACTGTATAAGGTAGCATATTTGGTCTCTTTAAGATCTTTTGTTCACATAAACTTTTCTGGTTGTCTTCATCTATCCAGCCCTCATTTCCTGATTAATTTGATTCAGAATCCAGTGTGCTTGGGTTGCATATAATGAGCAATGAGAGGAAGCATTTCTGAAGTTAAAAATTACATTAATCTTTTTTCCAGAGTCGGAGGTGAAATTCTCCTAACTGACTGGCACTCTTGTTCAGCTTCACAGGTGGAGACACTGGAATATCAATCTCAAAGAAAGCAGGCATGATTCCTCTTCAGATGGAATTGGGTGGTAAAGATACTTGTATCATTTTAGAGGATGCTGATTTGGATTTAGCTGCAGCAAACATTGTTAAAGGAGGCTTCTCATATAGGTGAAAGATAAAATCTTTTTGTCAACCGCTTTAAAACATCTTTAGCTAATTCCAGATTCAGAATCATCTCCATTAGTACAAAGTTTTAAATCATGA
Source organism: Omphalea diandra (assembly GCA_949677035.1). Classification (NCBI taxonomy): domain Eukaryota; kingdom Viridiplantae; phylum Streptophyta; class Magnoliopsida; order Malpighiales; family Euphorbiaceae; genus Omphalea; species Omphalea diandra. Next base: position 31,587 of record CATIWR010021742.1, on the reverse strand, counting down.
TACCACTTTTTTATTTGCTTAGTTTACCTCGATATTCTACCATTGAACATATCCTAATAGTTTTATATAATTTATGTCAGCGGTCAAAGGTGTACAGCGGTCAAGGTTGTTCTAGTCATGGAGTCAGTAGCTGATATTCTTGTTGAGAAAGTGAATACCAAAGTCGCGAAACTGACTGTTGGACCGCCTGAGGATGATTGCGACATTACTCCAGTTGTTACAGAGGCCTCTGCAAACTACATTGAAGGGTTGGTAATGGATGCCAAGCAAAAAGGAGCAACATTCTGTCAGGAGTACAAAAGACAGGGCAACCTCATATGGCCATTGTTGTTAGATAATGTTCGACCTGATATGAGAATTGCGTGGGAGGAGCCCTTTGGTCCAGTTTTACCCATTATCAGGATAAACTCTGTGGAAGAGGGAATCCACCACTGTAATGCTAGCAATTTTGGCCTTCAGGTATAACATTGTTCTTCAAATTATGTTTACTCATTTCTGGCCATTTGGAATTTGTGACTTTCTGGAATTCTAACAGTGTAAATCATTTTGCATTTCAATTGAGAATGATCCATATGTAAAAAACTTAAAAGGGATGCATCTTTACGAGAGATATTTCAAAGTTGAAGAAACTAAGCTACCATGTTGTTATAGGGATGCATCTTTACAAGAGACATAAACAAAGCGATTTTTATCAGTGATGCTATGGAGACAGGAACAGTGCAGATCAATTCAGCACCAGCTCGTGGACCTGATCATTTTCCATTCCAGGTAAATTTTCTGTCCATATTCACAATTTACTGATGGATCTTTCGTTTCCACTCAATCCAGATTGGGTGTAATAATAAATGTGAAATAATTAGTTTACTTGGAATTTCTGTCAACTTCTGGATGTAAATCTATTCCTTTTGGATGCAAGATAATTGGCCTATTAAGGTTTGAGTTGGTAAACAACTGTAAACTTCTTGGAATGGCGCGTATATTTTTGCTACTCGTTTTGAGGATAGAGTCACATAATACCATCTTGGACTTCCATTTGAAGAAACTCTATTTCAGTTACGCTCTATGTGCAAATATCCATTGCTTTGTGCAGGGTTTGAAGGACAGTGGAATTGGCTCTCAGGGAATAACTAATAGCATTAATATGATGACCAAGGTCAAGAGTACTGTGATCAACTTACCTGCCCCCTCTTATACTGTGGGTTGATATGCCATTAAGTTTCACCAAACTACATCTTTTAGCTCACTCATATAATCGGCAGGTTGGCTGGAGATTTCTGTGTAATATAGAGGATAACAATGGGTCAAGTTGTTGTTTCATGTTCTAGTGTCTACTCTAGTCGCTAGAACGTGTGGTTATGTTATATGTTTATTATATGCCTATGGCAGTGTTGGATATATTTGTGAATAATGTAATCACTATATTCTGCCAACATATTTGTACCAAACATATTAAGCCCCCTGCTGGAAAGTAAACTTAATTTGTGTATAGAAACGTGAATAGTCAAAAGTATGTGCAAAATGAGCGAATATAGATAAATGTGCTCAGATAAGTGTGTGTCTCCTATGTATACCTATCTAATTTAAAAATATGGTATTATGTCAAGTGGAGTGATTTGATAATTTGTAATTTATTGTTCATCGTATGTATTATTTCTTTCTCAATTTAAGTGGTTTCGAATGCTAAAGTTTTCACCACCCTACTTATTGATCTTAGTGGGGAACCCTTCAGGTAATCAGTAAAAAAGAGAAACAATGCTGATATATTGGTCATATAAAAATCTGTCAATTTTTTCTTTTTTTTTTTTTTGTTCAAGCAAATTAATGATGAACTTTGAAGTTTTGACATTTCTTTTTCATATTTGTGCATTATTATCGTTTCTGTTCCAAGAAAGACATTTTGCACACAATGGACGATCAAAATATGAATGTAAACTAAAGGGGCCCAAAAGGGAAATTACGTTGTGCTTATGGGTTCTCCGAGATTCCACCAGTTCGGTTCATTCGGAATTGTGTTTGCGTCATGCAATTGAAAAATATATATATATATATATCGTCATCATAAGAATTAATCAATTAAATTAATATTTTTTTTTTAAGAAGCTGCGCTTTCTATTTTTCTTTTTTTTTTTATCTCTCTTTATTTTTCATTTGAAATAATTCATGTTATATTTATTTAAGTTTGCATTTTTTTACTATTAGATCCTTCACTTCTAAATATAATTTTAAAAATTTAAATTATTCATATTTATTATATAAATTTATTTTCAATCTTATCTGTTAAGAGTGTCAATGAAAAAACATTGAAAATAATAAGATAAAAAGATCAATTGGACTCTTAGATGTATATTAAAAGTTTAAATAAGCTCCGTTAATCTTTACAATCAATTTAGCATAGGACAATATTTAACACAATTCTTATAGATTTTAATTCAATTAACTTCAAACTATAATAAAAATAATAAAAATTTATTTTCATTTTATCAATAATAAAAATATTAAAAAACTTAAAATCAAAATCAAAACATTTAACAACAACGATTCTTCCATAATTTTATTCCTTTTACTTATATGTTCTCTTCGATTACAATCATCATCATCTTCCAATAAATGTCATATATTAATCAAAATTTTATTAAATGTGAACATTTTTAGAAATTTTAGCTCTAAATAGAAATTTTATTTTTAGAAAATTTCAATGCAAGTGTATAGAGTTAAAATTTTATTAAATGTGAACATTTTTTGCTAAAATTTAATCAAAATATTTCCCTATTGTTAAAATTTTACGTTAAAATAGTTTCTTTTAAATGTGAATGAAATTTTTATTTTAGAAAACTTGAATGCAAATATATAGTATTAGACAATCTTTTTTATTATTATTATATTAAGATATTTATCCCTCTAAAAAAACTATAAATGGTAATAAACATATAACGTGAATATACTCATGATATAAATACAAAACTAAAATATCATTGTAGAAACAAGAGAAAAATAAAAAATGATAGCAAAGTTAAATTTTCCAAAAAAAAACTTAAAATTAATATATATAATTTTTTTTGATATGTGGATAAATCAAATTTATTGAGAAAAAACATATATGAGTAAATATAAATTGTAAATATTTTAAAGGATAAATATTTAATTGTAAAAATAAAGATAATTCAATTATTATAGGACAAATTAGTCTTTCTTATACACTTTGTTTTATTAGAGGAAGTGAACGAAAAAAGAATTGATTTTTTTTTTTACTTCTTGATATTTCTATCATTTACAATAATGTAAAAATAAGCAAAATAAATTTTAATTCTTTTATAATTTAGATTTAATTAAATAAATTCTGTAAATTTTGTGCTAATTAGGTCAAAATAGTTAAATGAACCAAAATAGTTTTTACTTTTTATAGCTTTTTATTTTATTAGCAAATTTAATTCTTTAAAAAAAATTATTAACTTGAAATTATTAAATTTTTTTTCTTATGATAAAAATTAGTTGAATCATTCTTTAAATTAAGTATGGATTAAAATTAATTTAAACTCTTTTTAAAATATTTTAGAAGTTAAACTGGTTTTTACTCCCTTCAAAGCCTATATCAGTCTTATTAAATGATGCATGAGATATATACTTAATGTATCTATCCAAAAAGAAGTTATAGATAATAAATGTAAATAATTAAAAAGTTTGAAAGTTATGCTTTGATGTGTAAAGGTTTACTAGAAAAAACACGAAAAGTTAAAGGATCCATAATGAATTATTTTTTCTTCTTTTAGGGTTTGTTACTATTAATTTTAGCTTGAAATAGTTTTTAGTTAGTCAATGCTAGTTTTCTCTTTCATTTTTTTTTACTTGCGTTGGTTTTTTTAAAGAAATAATATGAATATTTTATTCATGAATAAAAATCATGCCTTGATCCATAAAGATATAGTATAAAAAATAATATCACAAATATGTAAATACATAATATATTAGAATTGTACTTTTTTTTTTTTGTATTTTCTACATAAATTGATAATGTATTGCAAGATTCTAATAAACGTGGTCTGCTTAGTAATTATTTTTAATCACATTTTGACTTTAATATTTTCAATAAATTTAATAATTTAAATATTCAAGAAATTAAAATATAACTATTTAACACTATTTTTTTAGTATAGAAATATCATATTTATATAGAAAAATCATTATTCTTTAAATCTGATCAGATTTCAAAATTGTTTGAAGAAAAATGTAAAAAGATAAAAATAAATAAATAGTGAAATAAAATAAAAATAAATCACCGGTCCTTTAGAGGGTGAAAGGATAATGATCAAAATGATAACAAAAAATAAAATGAAAGAGAATAATGGTGGCAAGTCCGAAAATGCATTGAAAACAGAGGGATAATTGAGTTGTTTTAAAATATTTGAATGATAAAATTTCTATATATATATTTTTTCTTATTATGTGAAGTTGCATGTTTTTTTTTTAAGGATATATTTTGTTAAAATTTTATAAGCAACCCCAAAATAAGAAGAAATCCTTTAATGATCTTATTAATAAAATTATAAATATTCCCAAAAAATAGTCTTTTCAAGTTTACGTAGTATATTAAAATATTCTTATTATGTAATTATGTTATCCTATGACAATGATTCCGTGTGCTTTGACGAAATTTTTTGTCATTAAATAAAAAAATCAAAATTAATATTTTAAATATTATAAGTACTTTTTTTTTTTAATCTGTACCTTCCTATACTTTGTTTCTTGTCTCCATTTCGTGCTTTTTTTTTTTTTTTTGGCCCTTTCCTTTCATATTCTCCGTCTCACCAAATCTAACAAAAACAATTGAAAAATCAAAAAACTATATAATAGTGTCAGCAGTTAGCTTTCTCTGTTCCTCTACAAACAAAATGAAACCTCATAAACATTATTCATTAATGGCGACAAAATAAGCAATTAACCCAAACATAATTCAAAAAATTATTAATGACGGATATAAAACGCAAAACTCAAAAACATCCATCCACACCCAACATCATATATTTCCCACAAAAAAATCTCTACCCTTTTATTATAAATCCTAAATATAGAGTTTAGTAATCTCTAAGAAGTGTACAACAATATTTATCAAACAAATTGGCAATTTCTTTAAATTTCAATTTAATGCATTTTACTTGGCGATAAAAAATGACATTTGTTATCTCTCGAAAATTGAAAAGCATTTATACGATGTACATAAACATAATGGTATAGCATAGTTAGATACTGTTATGGATAATACCGCAAGAAAGTGAAAATTTATATCTTACAAATTAACGGCTACTTTGATGATCATGAATACAGTCACCAACACAAGTTGTCACTCAATCTAACGATCACCAACGCGACTCTCATTCTTAAAAAAATAATAATAATCTAAAGCTAATAATTTATTTACCATTTATTATATGAGCAAATAATAAAGTTATTTTATTTCGCATATTTGGATGATGAATTTGATTCTTTGATTCTCATATCTAAATTTCATAGAAGTTATGTTTTAATCTGAATTTGTTGAAGTTGGATAATGAATTTGGTTTTTTAGTTATTTGACCCAAATTTTATTAATTTATTAAAGCTAAGTTTTTGTTTAAATTTATTTTTGTTGAGCTTTTATTATTGAAGCTAAAAATAAATTAAAATTAAAATTAATTTTTATTGCTGCATAATAAGTTTTGGTTCTTCATGATAACATGAACATTTTATCTATATGTAACGTAAATGGAAGAATATTTTAATCTAATGAAATTAAATTATAAGGATATTTTAATATAATACATAAAAAATAAAAAATTATTTAATATAATGTCAAAAAATCTAAAGAACCATATTTAACCCTGAATTTTTAATGTGCCACAGGATTTAATTGTGGAGTCCATAAATTAATGCCGCGAATTTAAATTATACTAAAATTTGTCTGTAGCAAGCCTGAAAATCCAAAAAGCCGGACGTGAACCCTCTAATTAAACCGGAATTCACGAGCGCGGCGAATCCGAACCAAGGCTTCGCTGGATTCTCCTTTAAAGCGGTACGAAATAAATAACCTGAAAAAAGTAGAAATATCAAATTTCCATTTATAAATAATTGCTTACGCTGATTTAGGCTTTTTCAATTTCCTCTTCGAAAATAAAAAGAAAAATCATATCAGGAAAAAAATCCCTTACTGGAATTGAAACTCTCATTTCTATCTATCTCTCTCTATTAAAAAAAAAAAAAAAAAAAACCCTAACCCCCACGCACTTTCTCTCAAATCCCCAAGTCTCGCTATCCAAATCTTGTTTAGATTTGTAGTTTCAGGTCCGTTTCTAGCTTTTCAATGGTGTGAGATTGAAGTGAAAGCGTGAGATCTCGAAGATCTATAGATAGAAGTTATTATTATACACTATCTAGTTTTCACATATATTATATATCATAAAAGAGAGAGAGGGAAAGAGGGAGAAACGACAGAAGCAATGGCGTCGTCGGATAAAGAGCTCGAGCAACAACTTATGGAAGCTGGAAATAATCTTGTTGACCCTCCCTCTTCCGTCGACGAACTCCTTCCTCTTCTCGACGTAAGCCTTAATTTTTCGAAGTTTTGTTTGTTTTGCTTTTGCGAATACCTAGCTAAGGTTCATGTTGCGTCTTGAATGTGATTATTGGTTTATCTTGTTGAGAAGTTGGTGCTTTTCTAGTTATTTTTGCCATTGTGGATGCTTGATGATTGGATTTATGATCTGCGTATGTTCTTCATTTATCTATTTTCGTTGTTTTGTTGATATACACTGTTGATGATGACGAACTGCTGTGTTACACGTATAGAATAATAAACAAAAAGAGTACTGGTATGAATTATGGAACTAAATGATTTCACTAATAGTTAGATGCTCAGAGATTAAAGATTTTAACTTCGTTGAGGCATGCTGAGTAATGAGAAAGGAAATGACTCCGTGAATGTAGTTGTTTGTTTGTTGTGTTTTCTAATTGTAAGTGGAAAAAGCTATCGCATCTTATATTTTTTGTAATATCGTGTAGCATGCTTATGTACCCGTTTCGCGCACATTTTAAAATATGCACCTGGTGCGCGCGTTTTTGGCATTCTTAACGGATCAAGAAATTGGATTTTGCATTTTAAAAAGTCCAAATCATCCATGAACAAGTTTTGGGTGGAGATCTTTGCGGATCTCTTAATTAAAGTTTATTCCTTTTATTCACGGACACTAACAAAACACAATAGATGATCTGCTGTCATTCATTATCCATGAGATAGTTCTCAATGGCAAACTTAGTATAGTTCAAAAACTGGAGTGCTGGTTAATATCTAGAAGTTCATTTAATATTATTGTCTGGAAAATTTTTGCTGGAGACTGAGAAGGAGAAAAAATCTATTAAGTAGGTATCCTATATTAAGTAGGCATCCTATATTTTGCGGTATCCTATATTAAGTAGGTATCCTATATTTTGCGGTTAGTATGGATTGGTGTTTTGGTGAGATAATAAATGGTATATTAAGTAAGTTTTCTATTTATCTGTTCCCTTCCAAAACAGGAGATAGTATTGAGTGAGCATATCTGGTTTTCCATATCTAGCTCTGTGTTTCTTTTATCATAATACATGTGTTTTTCGTTCTGCAAACATGTGCCTATTTTCCCTTCCATATAGAACAGAATTGCTATTAAATTTCCTTTTTCTTTCATCTATTGTCTCGTCCTTATTGACAAGGTTCTCTATGATCTCACAACTTCAACATGGTCTTAACTCTTATATACCTGCATCCTTGTGAGCTTCGTTATTTTAAAAATGTTCTTCCAAACCTTAATTCCTCTTGGAGATTTTATATCCAAAATGTCCAATATCCCTTTTTTTGATTTCCTTGAGCAAGATATTCTTTTCCCCCGCATCAAATCTGTTATAAGGTCAATATTGTATTTTTATGCATTTACGAAGATAGATCGTTTTACAATCCTCTGATTGTATGAAAGAATTTGGCATCACTTGTCACTTCATTTGCATACCCTTGAATATTCTGAATAAGCATCAAATCTGTCACTTGTTCCGAATGGCGTGTTGTCCTCAGTCAAAATAGGCAAGCAAATCCCTTCCCTTAGAACTGTATGTTCGTGGGAAGTTACAGCGTACATTAGTCATTTGCTGATTTTGACCTTTCACTTTTTGTATTGGGTGCTTTCATGCTATTGTTTCATAAGATACTCATTTGTTATGCTTAAATCTAGTGTTGATTTTTTTAAATGTATTTGTTTCAAGTGTTAAGTGCATATGCTTAGTCCCTCACCCTGTTTCATCCCGAGTAACTGTAGCAAGTTGAGAGTTGTCTATCAAAGGTGGAGCAGTCCCCTACAAATTCAATGCAGAGCGCACTTTCCCCTTCACTGAAAGCACTGGTTGCAAATCAATTATTCAAGCATTCTGATGTTGACGTGAAGGTAGCCGTTGCCTCTTGCATTAGTGAGATCACCAGAATAACTGCACCAGACGCTCCTTATGATGATGATCAGATGAAGGTATGCAGGAGTTTGTGGTTTTGACATCTTGAACTTTTACAGATTAATTGATCACTGCCATTGTAGTTGGTTTGAATTATCTGATTTCTTTTTTTCCCCAAATCTTTCATTCAATATGTAAGCAGGATGTTTTTCAGCTGATTGTGTCATCATTTGAAAATCTAGCTGACAAATCTAGTCGTTCATATGGTAAACGGACTTCAATTCTTGAAACTGTTGCGAAAGTTCGGTCATGTGTGGTGATGTTGGATCTTGAATGTGATGCTCTGATAATTGAGATGTTCCAGCATTTCCTTAATGCTATACGGTATGAACTATCTTCTTTAGTGAAGTAATCGCTTTCCGTTGTTAATTTGTTGTCATTTACTTTTGCTGTAACAGTTGTTTTTGTCCTTATGGAGACTGAATTTATTCAAATGTGATCATGATTTTCACAGAGACAGTCACATAATATATATATTTTTTAAATGATCAGCATAGGCTGTTTGTGGAAGGTGGGCAATAATTCTTCATGTTTTTGGATGTTTTGGACACATGTTCAAATGGTTGGTTTTCCATCCTTTGCATGTTGCTGAGGTAGTGGGTAGACGCTGAAGTTCATTCTATGAATTATGAACTTTAGTCCCATTGTTGAAATGAATGATGTATACCGCATCATATCATATATATAATTTATGGGAAAAGTTTTGCTCAACATAATGCTGTGGTTGCACCACCAGGATGTAGGCACCCACTGCACCATGGAGGTATTCTGGGCTCTCTAGTTCAATAGCAATATTACTTGTTTAAATAAAGAAGAAACTTCTGAATTGGAGATGATACCATTCTTTGTCATAAATACATGTATGCTTCTTTTAAGGTTATGGACCTAGGTTAATGACTGTTCACCAGAGGGGGGTATGTTAATATTATGTACTTTGGGTCCTTTTTCTATTCCACAGGGATTATCACCCAGAAAATGTCTTTTCATCCATGGAAACGATCATGACTCTTGTCTTGGAAGAAAGTGAAGATATCTCTCCGGAACTACTTTCTCCCCTTCTAGCTAGTGTGAAAAGAGGCAACGAGGTCAGCTTCATATCTATTATTAGCTGTCTTTTATCATTTTCAGTTTCCATGAGTTTTGCTAAACTGCTAATATGGTTTACTGGTTTTCAGGATGTTCTACCTGTTGCTCGTAAGTTGGGAGAGAAAGTACTTGAAAGTTGCGCTACTAAGGTTAAACCCTACTTACAACATGCCGTGAGGTCTTTGGGTATTTCTTTAGATGATTACAGCGACATAGTTGCCTCCATATGCCAAGAGATGTCTACTGTTGAGCAAAATGATGCAGATGCTACTGATGCAAACAAAGTAACTACTGATCCTTCTGAAGATAACATTGTGTTGTATCATATTGTGTTAAGACTTTAAGCATTACTTTATGTATCTGTTGTCTTTAGATGAGTTGATTGATGGTGTCTTCTCTTTATGCATTATTTCTGAATTTGTCTTAGACTGGTTCAGCATTAGGAGATTTTAATTTGTATTCAATGTGACTAATCATGGGGCTAAAGAGGACTTTTTGCAATAGCATGTTCTTCATTTATTTATGTCTTTGTGGGTATAAAAGGTTGTCATTTTAAAGTGAGAACTATAGGGGTTGAAGATATGACACATCCAATCTGGTTGTCATCCCGCTTTGCTGTCTCCAAGTATTGGCTTTTGTTATGTTGCTTGGAACAGAGTTATGTTTTTGTGAATGGCATCTCAGAGAGTTTATTATGCTTCTTATCTTGTTGAAACTGTTAATTAAGTTTACCTGCTAAGGGATGCTTGGTTGAGTGGGCTTGAGTTTACTGGTGTAACTGTCCAGCTTTGGACTAAATCCAATCACAGTATGCTCCTTGTAACTTACTGCAGGTTGAAGAGAGCAGCAAGCCCTCAGGAACATCATCGGATGAGATGGCCCAGGCACGATAGTTTTCCTTTTACATTGTTTTTTGCTATTTCTTTTACATTTATCTTCTAATTTATTTTTTTCATCCAGGGTGATAAAGACATTGCAGCAGAAGCAGGTTATCCTCAGCATATCGAACCTACAAATGACAAATCGCCAAAGTCAGCTGTGAGCAATGGTGTTGCCCAGACTGGTGAAGATGATTCCTTGGCAGATTCATCTTCTTTAAAAAAGCAAGATGATGGTAATCAAGCTGATCAGACGAAAAGTATTGACACTTCAAACAATGCCGAGACTGATATTTTGGATTCTGAGAAGGTGGTTAATGAGGAAACCAAGTTAGAACAGGCTACCAAGAAGAGAGGAAGGAAAGTTAATTCATTGATAAAGTTGACAGAACCTTCTGAGAGTTCTCAGATTGGTGCTGAGAAGGAAGCTCAGAAACTACTTGATGATCAAACTCACAGCAAGGATGTTCCTATCTCACCTCACAAGGAGCCATCTGTTGAGGCAGCTGTATCTTCTGAAAATAAAAAAGAGGCTGGCAGTAGTCAGCCTTCCTCTCCCAAGGCACTGGAGGGTGAGTCTATGGCTGTTGCTTCTCCATCTGGTAGCGGGAGCCTTCCTGATGAGAATCTTTCCAAAAAGACTGGGCGATCGAAGAAGAAAGAAAGTTCAATCAAAGATTCTGAAGCGTCTGCTGATGATGTCTCCAAAAAAGTTTCTGAAGCAACTAGTGACACTGAAGCAAAACCAAATAAACGATCAGCCAGGAAGGCACCTCTGAGGATTTCCAATGAGGAAATGGCACTTACAGATGCGACCAAGAAGGAAAGTAAAAGGACAAGTGAATCAGAGGTGAAATCGCTGAAGCAGTCATCTAAGAAGGTGGATGCGAGCAGTAACAATGGTGGTGGATTATCTTTAAATCAATCCGAGGATAAGAAACAGCGCAGTCATGGAAAATCTGTTTCAGAGAAAGATGTGTCCAAAAGTTCTACCAAAGACGATGACAAAGTAATTTCTTTTTTTCATTTGCTCTTGGCTTTCAATTTTGACCTCCAGTTTTGTTAAATGGTTTTGCATGTAAGTTTTGTTTGCTGAATCCATCAATCAGGAAGTTGATTGTTGCTATTATGATTGTTTTTAAAGGAAAAGGTCTCTTCTCCAAAGTCAACTGCAAAACTAACAAAAGATGAGCAGCAATTGGAGGAGACCCCCAAGAGTGACAGCAAGAGGAAGCGTCCTTCAGGCAATGAAAAGGTATGCATTCTTAAAACCCAAGTTCATGCATATCTTATGCAGTTTGTGAGATTTTTTTGGTGGGGGGCATGGTGATCTTCAAATGCAAAATGTTTAATATGCGCTAAACTTCTTTGCTCCTGATTGATCTTTCCAGAACTGATTAACACCACCCACTCAACCTCCCCACTAGAAGAAAGAAAAAAGTAGAAAAACTTAACAGTTTAAGACAGCCCTGTGATTTTTTTTTAAAATATCTTGAAGACAGGTTGCATCATCAGCAAGCATACAGCATTGGATGCATTTCTTTTGTCTCTGGCTTTTCTGCATATGTACATGCAACCATGATTTTTTGCAGTGTTCATTGTAGTTAATATACATAAATACTTCTGGTATATTAATATTTGTAAATATTCTTGAAGTTTAACCCTTCAAGGTTTTATTTTTCGAAATGCTACTTGTTGGCTTTCCTTAACATTTCTTGGAGTTTTTGGTGAATTTCTAAATTAATCAATCTCTTTTTCAGGTATCTGAGACTACAGATGATGAAACTACTCTGGTTGGTTTAAGGATTCAAGTTTGGTGGCCACGTGATCGCAGGTAAGTTCTGACCTTTTCTTTAGGCAAGTTTTTTTTTTTTTTACATGGGCTATTGCAAGTGCTGATGTTAATACTCTTATTGAATGTTCCATGTAAAATGTATGTGTTTATGTTGATTGTGCAAGTGTAATACATGGAAGTCACTTTTGACTTCACTCATATTGTCCTTACACTTGTTGGCTTGTTGGTGGTGTTTTATGGCCAAGCATGGAGTGTTGGTAGTGAATGATTAACTGAAAGTTTTTATGAAAAATTTTAAATCAAGTTTTTCTCTTGTATTCTGCCATTGACATAATGCCTGATGAAGTGAGTGCAACTCGTAAGATATGCTTCTTGAGCCAAATAAATTGATTTAGGGCTGTCTCAGAAATGAGCTTGCTCTTAAGCTTTCTAATTTGGTTATATTCACCGATTTTCTTGTTATCCTTTTCCTTATGGACCAAGGACCCCAAACGATTTCTGCATACCCCTTACTAATTGAGAAAAGCTCAAGGTCTCTCTGTCCCACTGTCTGATGTTGTATTTCTAATTTTTGGTTTTTGTTGCTCTTATTTGCTTTTAATTATTTCTATCTCCATGAAATCAAATGCAATGTGTTAATTTCCTTATGTTCTTTATACGATTTTGCAGATTTTATCAAGGTGTAATCCGTTCTTATAATTCTGTTAAAAAGAAGCACGAGGTGAAGACATCAATAAATGCCTGATCTCTACTTGCTCTGAAATTGGTCTTTATTTTCTTCCTAGGTTATTGAGTGGTATCTTCTCTATGGGAAGATTATTTTTGCTGTGACGTGCATATATTATATTTGTAGTTAGTTTGATATGTGTAGTTATATATGCACAACCACACTACATTTTATTTAGAATAATGGCAGCACATTTTTAATTCATGAAAGTCACGAACTGTTAGATCAGTGGGGCCGCACATTTGGCCCATTACAGTGTCTCGACTCGAAAAAGTTGTTCAATTTTGGTCCATTGATATGACAGTCCATGATTTTCGTGCAACAAACTCATGCATGAATTTTGTGCTAAATACATTTCAATTTTGATTTTTATATGCATGCATAACACAAACACCCAGAATGGAGTTTCAAATTTCATCCATTGATACAACAGTCCGTGATTTCCTTCCACTGCACTCACGTACGAATTTTGTGCCAAATACATTTCAATTTTCATTTTTATATGCATGCATAGCATGGACACCCAAAAGGAGTTTCAAACATACACGACTCCTTGTCGATAATTAAATGTTCACTGATGTAGGTTCTCTATGATGACGGTGAGGTAGAAATATTAAATCTGAAAAGGCAAAAGTGGGAACGTATTGAAGATGACTCAGCACCGGACAAGGTTAGTGACTAATGGCTAGTGCCTACCTAAACTATGGCACTACTGGATGTTTGAGATTTTCTACTTACACTTTTTGTTGACAGGGAGAAGCAGCTGATGATACCCAAAGTCCAGATGTCCCTTCTGAAACGTATGTGTTTTTAGTTGATAATAATTACATTATCTTTTTTGGGATGAATTTGGCCAACCATGTAGTCATGTGACTTGGAGGTAGTACTAAGTTTAGAGAGAGTTTCCAGTCAATTCTTGTGTTGTATCCAAATATTGTATAACATTTGCTCAATGTACTCATGGCTGCTTTTTTGTGCATTTTCTGGCTTAATGATTTGGTATAATATGACGTATGCTTACTATATTACTTGACTGATGATTCTAACCAGGCCTGCCAAGAAGAAGCCAAAAGCAAACACAGATCACTCCTCTAAGCTAGGAAAGGTGGATGCTTCTCCAATGAAGTGAGTGATTTTTTCTGTTTTCTGTTTATGAAATTGTCTGCTGTTGCTAACTTGGATTTCTGATAGTTGTGTATATGCATTTGGCAGGGGTGGAGCTTCATCCGGCAAATCCAAAAGTGCAGCAACAAAATCTGGACGAAAATCCAAGGAAGTTGATAAAACAGACGGCAAATCTATGGATGACTCAAAAGCCATTAAAAAGGCAGAGGATGACAATGTTAGTAAAAATAAAGATAATGCTAGTAAAGCTGGAAGTAAATCTGCAGAAGTTAAAACAGCTAGCAAATCAAAAAATGATGACATCACGGCATCAAAGACTGGCAAGTCCAAAGATGATGGCATGAGAACACCAAAAAGCTCCAAGTCCAAGCAAGAAAACTTGAAGCTTTCCAAATCCAAGCAAGATATCCCAAAGGTAGGTACCTCCAATGCAAAGGGTAAATCCCCCAAGAGTGGGGGTAAATCTAGTGTTAATGGTACTGGAAAGTTGAAATCTGTTTCTTCCAAGGTGAAAGAACCTGAGGATGAGGAGACCTCAACAGATTCAGGTAAACCACCAGAAAGTTTGAAGCGGAAATCACTGAGCTCATCCAAAGGACCGGAAAGTGAGGTTAAGAGTGGAAAGAAGCGGCGAAGAGTTTAAGCTCAGACGAGTCTATCTTATTGCAGCAGAGCTGTGTATTGTCCTTGCGCATCAATATGGACCTCACTGCCTCTTGTTGCAGCTCTCATTGGTGTCTGAGCACCACATTGACTAAGCAAGCCATTGATTGTGTATTTCAGTGTCACCTTTTGACATAATTTGTAGGTTGTGGTTAGTAGGGCTATGTCAAAACAGTTTTAGTCTAGTTATAGTGGTTGTAGGGTTAGTTTTCTTCCTACTTTTGTTTGTAGATGAAATTTATGTTTTTTCTGGGGTGAAGTAGAATCACATTGGATTAGCTATGTTAAATAGATGCTTTAATAGATAATGTTAGATTCACAATCTTGCTATCAGGAATGTCTTGGTTCTCGAATTTTCTGATCTAGCCTTCCAATCTCAGTATCATTTATATATTGAAATTCTATGCCTATTGTTAAGGTTTACTCAAAGATGCTCTCTTGGAGTTCTCTTCAAGGGGTTAACTAGCTGAGGGATTATTGAGGGGAAAGAAGGCGCCATAGGACCGAATGCCTGCAAGAAAAAGAAAAGAAAGAAAACAAATGCGATGCAAAGGTACTGTTTTTATAGTAATTGTTGCGTACAGTGCAACATGCATTTGATACGACACAAGTGATTGACACGCACATTAATCAAACAAAATGGTGGACACCATTGTGAGATGGAAACTATTAGTATTAGTAAGACAATCAAATTCCATTAAAAAGGTTTGGCCCATAAGTCATAAACCTTTATGAGAACTCTACAATGGATTTAGAAAAAACCAGAGACACTCAGTTTAGTAAGGAGCTCCCGAATTATGGGGGCCGTGGCAGTTCAAAAGCGCTGGTGGTCAATTATTGAATATTGAAAGATACTAAATGGCTGTCTTCAGCACTTAATATAAAATAAAGAATGGATAATAACGCTTATTATTTGTCGTGCACAATATAAATGTAAATAATCATCGAGTCTTAATCCAGTGATTAAGGTTTTAAAAATCAAAAGATTCGATTATTTTACTGTAGCAAATATATTCTGACTTTCGTTTAGTTTTCAAATATTGCATAGATACTGATATATATATATATATATATATATATATATATAGATAGATATATGTTGTCAAGGTGTCACCACCACACAAAACTTGTCTTTAAGAATACAACAAACCAAAATCTGACAAATTGCTTTGTCTGTTTCCGTTGAATTTTTTCTTATGGGATTGACTTTACAAGTGAATTGACTTGCATCAACAATGTATTTGGACAGAATGAGCTTGGATTGCAGTATACTAATATTTCAGTGGCAATTGTTTCCGCTGTGTTAGTTATTTCCTTTTGCTTTTGGACATATATTAATTGATTTGGTCGCAAAACATATCCACGTTATCGCTCGTGTCTTGTCGACTTGCTTCTTTTTCCTTTTTCTTTTTTAACTTATTAATGATTTTTCCTTTGCTCTCTTCCATGTTATTTTAAAATAATTTTTATTTTTATATATTTAAAACACTGAGTGCAAAAACACCATATTTAGGATTATTTTACTTCTAAATTTGTAAAAATATAAATCATATATTCAATTAGTGCAGTAATTTATTTCAAAACATGAGTCGATAGTTTATACACTTTTTCATAATTTTAATTTAATAAAAATATACTTTATTGACTTTCATCAATAGGTTCTATTTTTATAAATAAAAGATAGATATATCCTCATTTTTTTACATTAACTCTAATATTATTTTTATTTAAAATTATATTTAATATATTATTTTATTTTTTAAATAAAAATCACTATTATATTTATGATTAATATTTAATGTATGTATTATTAAAAAAATTTATTTAATAAATAGTTATACATTATTTATTTTAAAAATCTAAGAATAAAATTTGTTTAAAATTTATTTTTATATAGTAATTATATTTACAAATAATAATTTATATCAAACATTTAATATCAATCAGAAATCAAAGATTAGTAACAATAACTAGCCATCAATAACAGTTATCAATAATTAATAATTAGTAAATTAAATATGTCCTTAATTTAATAATTTTTCCAAGTCTTTTGAAATTTCAGCAATGCACCTATTTAATTTAGTATAAAATTACTACATCATAATTTATTATTTTTTAAAGTTTTATTTGTGCCATTTATTTCTTAAATGTTAATTTTATTTTTAAATTATTACTCTAGACATATACTGCTATTAGTTTCAAATATCAAAACAAATAAAATTTTTAAAAGGAAACTCAATATAATTTTCACTTCTATTAGCTTTTAAATTGCAATGTGTGTATATTGATACAACAGAAATAAGAAGAAAAAAAAACTATAAGAAAATTAGGATGAATTTATTTCATAAAAAAAATTGTTTATGAAAAATAGTCTCTAAGTAAATAAATTACTTTATATTTTTAGTTATATATAGATATATAATCTTGGAATGCTTAGATTTGAAAATTTGAGTTTTTTAATTTATTAAATATAAAAATATTTGAACTACAATACCTTAACCTTTTTTTTTAACTATAAATTATTAAATATGAGAAATATATGAAAGAATTAATAAAATAATGATAGAAATAAAACTTGTGAAAATTTCATAAAATTTGATTTTTTTTAGATAATTGAAGATAATATTTCAAATTTATAAGAATTTAAATATGAGAAACATATATAAGAAATACGAGTTCTAAAAATTTAAAAAATAAGATTCAAAGTCATTTATCCAAATCAAAATTCATAATGATTAATTTTAAATGGATAAATATAAAAATAGAGTGTTATTCTATAAATGTTTTTTTTTCTTAAACATTTTGAATCCATTAGTAATAAAATATATTATTGCTTATAAAAAAAATATTAGGTTTAGTTACTCATGAATTATATTATTTGCGGTGTATAAAATTTTTGGTTCAATGTTAATTATTTTTTTATAAATTTTTAATATGAATACTTAATAATTAAAAACTAATAACATGTAAAGCAATCATTTCAATTTATCATAGAATTTATACATAATTTCTAATATAAAAAATAAAATTTTAAATTCATCTATCAGAAATCAAATTGGACTGAAAATCAAATTGATCAGTTAGTCAATTCTAATGAGGTTAGTTTGATCAATTTAATTCAATAGGATATTTTTTTATTTTTTGAAAAAACATATAAATAATATTTAAAAATATTTATAAAAATTAGAAAAAATATATCATATGATAAAATAATGAAAACTATATTTTTAAAATTTAAATTTTGAGTAAAATAGTGTATTTTCTAAAAAAATTAAAATTTTTCACAAAACAACAATTTTAGATTGAATTGATTTGATCTAATTTTTAATTTTGAACAAATTTTTTTATTTTAATTAATTTTTAAATAATCTATATTAATATTAAATTGAATCAAATTACTTATCAATTTTCAATTTTAAATATGATCAATCGATTCGGTCCAATTTTGAAAACACTCGTATAAAACACAAATCTCATCAAATTATAATACATCCATTGAAAAAGACAACTCATCCTTTTACAAGCACTTTAAACTTTAGAATTAATTCGCAATCATTTGATTCCCCTTTTGTTTTCCCAATTCCACGAAATTTAGCTATATTTAATTCAAATCTTTTTTTTTGTAAATTTCCGTTGCTATTTATTTTTTTTATTCTTTTGAAATTTGTACTCAACATATATCATCATATTTAATTTAAAATCACTTGAAATTTTTCAACCATTAAGTCCACCAAATTATCTTTTAATAGTACCAATCACATTAATAATGAAAGGATAATATAATTTATTTTATTAACTAAAACTCTTTATATGTTATTAAAATTTTTTTACAGGGTTATATCGTAAAATTTTATGTACCAAAATCAAATCAAAATGAATATAGAAGAGTCCAATGGTTTTGCAAATGATTGTATGTTTTGCACAAGTGATGATGAATATTAATAATTTGTTCAAATTCGATTATTTTTTAAAAAATTATTTATTCTCTGTTTTGTTAAATACCCATGGAATTGCTGACAAAAGAGAGAGGAAAAAAAAAAGAAAAAAGAAGCAGATAAATGTTGTAATGTGAAAACATTCCATGATAAGGACATGTTACCAACCTCTCCCTGCCCTGTAAAAAGTAATTGCATTATTGTGGGTTTGACATTGGTACTCTTAAATCAGATGAGCCCTAATCATCGACATAACCATTTAACAATTATCTGCAGCCACTTATAAATCTAATCAAACGTCAAACCCTTATCAACCCTGTTAAATATTTACCTATATTAATTGGAAAATGCTTTTATTTACACCTATATATATATATATATATATATATATATATATATATATATATATACTTGATGTAGGCAAATCAAATTTATGAAAAACAAGACAAAAATTTACTAATATTTTTATTAGGATTTGTTTCAAAATACTATTGGAGTTTATGTTGAGAAAAAATTAGTACCATTAATATAATGATTTGAGCTTATAAAACCTAGTTTCAAATAAGTATAACATGTTAAATAAGAAACGAACTTAATATAAGTAAATAATATTTTTAATACCAATAAGCAAAAAATAATACTTCATCAATTAGTCCGTGATTCCTTAAAAAAATATAAAAGTAAAGCAGTTGCAATGGGAATTTTTAACTTATCATACCTTTGCAATAATTGTCATTGAGAGTGATACATTAATTTCTTTAAAAATTACTTGTATTTTATTATTAAAAAAGAAAGATTTGTGTATTTTTGATAAAAAAATTATTTGTATTTAGACATATAAATACTCGTCTAACAGCAAACTAATCAAATACTGTCATATTAAATAATTATTATAATAATTTATATATTATTTCTTTTACGCATAATCAAACTGCTATATGCTGTGTATTTTTTTTTCATCAAAAAAGCTTTTTCTCTTCACCATATATATTGTTGTAGAATAAAGGTTATATATATATAAACGTAAAAAATTGCTATTAATATAATTTTTAAAGATAATTTTTTTCAAAATCGAATTTTTATTCATAAAATTCACATTAAAAAATAATTTAATCAATTAAGATAAAAATTTCTTTTTTTTAATCTTAAAATTAAAATTTTTCAATGTCAAACATGCTCTAAACGAAGAGAGGAAATCTATGACCTCCTTGAATACGGTAGAAGTCACCTTGAAATTTGATAGTGGTCCATAACCTCTCTTTATAACCTAGAGTTGCAAGCTTCCAAGTATTTAAATGACCTAAGTGTGAATGATTAGGGGGCTTTAATGGCGTGGTCTCTGCTCCCTATAAATTCATTCTTTCCAATATACTGGTATTTAATTTCTTATCATTTTTTTTAGCGAAATATTTCTTCCTAATTACAATTTTTATTTCATATATATCCGGCTACTTACAATAAATTTTCGATCCTAATTAATAAATTCTGATTCAAATTTTACCAAAACATTTTATAAAATTTTGAATTATTCATGATGTTCCAACAAAAAAATTATTTATTTTAGATGTTTAAAAATATATGGTCATGTTTACAAAAGTAAAAAAGTTTTAATATACTATTTTTTCATCCCTTTAAAATTTCAAGTGCTAAAAATAAAAAGAATGCCCTAATGAGAGTTTTTTTTTAAGTATTAGAGTATATTATTGGAAGCGGATGAGATTGTGAAATAAAAGAAGAAAACAAAACTAATATAGTAGTAATTATCGATTAGATTAAAAGAGTATGCTCGTCGGTCCCCGCCCACTAGACTGAATGATAATAAATACATGCACCCATAGCAGGTTTAAAGCAAAGATGACCCTTCTCACGGATCTGTTCCTCTGCTTTTGCCCTTCTCTACACCCTCAACAACCGTTTGCTTTCAACAATACCATACCTATAAAGAGTGTGTGTATATATATATAATTTCTTCATCCAAATCTTTTCATTGAAAAAAAAAATTTGTTTTCTTGGTGAATAAATAATGGGATTACAATTGGTTTTTGGATACAATAATTATCTGAGTTTCTAATAATGGCTAGTAGTGTAAATGGGTAATTGATAGTGTCTGATTCATCCTTGAACTTCATTAATGATTGCAATTTAATTTAAAGAATTATGAAGGAGACAGAAACAAAGAAATACCAATATATACAAGAAAATGAAATACAAGATTGCAAAATTGGGTTACTTTATTGTTGTAATAATGAAAGGAGAAAGTATATGACTCGTGGATGAGTTTGTGGAGCATCATCACATTAAATTTTCTTTTAAAAAAAAATTATAAGCAGCATCTTGTTATTAATACGATTTAATAATTTTGTTAAAAATGACATTGTGATATAAGAAATAATTAACATGTATAAAACTTAATTTAATAGCTGAATAACATAAATATGAAATGTTTTAGGTCTTAAAATATTGTCTTAATTTTTAGGCTATGAGAAAACTTAAAACTTAATTGATTTTCAAACTAAACTCATAAATACAAGAAAAGTGCAAAATACATAAATTTTTCTTTAAAATTTTCATAAAATATTACTTTAATATTTGATCTTTAATTTTAATCAAATTTATATCTCACCTTTTTTTTATTATATTGAATACCTCAATTTATATTTTTTTACCTATAAATACATAATCAACAATTAAACAGACGTGAAACTTTCACTTATGATAATGTAAAAAAAACACACATTATCTACCTTATAACTTACACATAGATTTTCTTTTATTGAATTCAACTTTTTTTACTTTTCTTTTTGAATATTGATCCATTTAGTATATTTATTAATTTATCTCTTTGAATTTCTAATATGAGATTTCACTCATTTTAACCAACTCATAAAGTTTACAACCTAAAACTAAAAGTTGCAAGTTTATAAATTAAAAGTAAATATTTTGATAATATGTTTAAAACCTCCACAATAGTAAAATATAATTAACTCAAAAAAATTACTTAAAAGTGAAAACCAAACAACAATTATATTTAAATGAGAACTCAATTCACTACAACGAATCTTGAAAATCTAGCAAAATACAACTGTTATGTTGAGATTCAAAAAATGTAAATTGATTTTTTTTTTATTGTTACATACATTCTTTAAATGATCTAATTTCACAAATAATTTTGAATGATCTTTCAATATCCAAAATTAGAAATTAAATATCAAAAAATTGGCTAGCAAAAAAATAAATAAATCTTATTTCACTATCAATAAATTTTATTGCAAACCAAAATATGAAACAGCCCTTCAAAATCTTCTTGTAGGCCTTATAATTTTCATGATTTTTGTATTATGAATGCGAGTTTGATAGTGATGTAAATGTCTCTTTCAATTCTTACATCTTTTTATTCTCTTTCAATTCTTACATCTCTTTACTTTTTTGAATCACATCACATACTTTAGTATTTATTTTGATTTACAGTCTAAATTTATTTTGATTCATAATGGAAGAGCCATAGAAATGAGAAATGAGGATAAAGTCAAAAAAGAAAACCAGACAATAAGTAATTTGAATAAAGACAAAACTGAAGAATTGAAATATGATCAAGTTTTTTTATTTTAGTTTTTAAAGCTGAAAAGAAAGTTAAAAAAAAAAAAAGAATTGAGAAAGAAAGAGATAATAGGATTTTAAAGGCCACGTTTGCATTGATTTAGGAGAATAATTGTGTTTCTTTTATGCGTATAGTCACATAAGGTTGATTAGATAAATAAGTAATAGATCAAAAATAAAAATTAAGGTATTAAATTAGTCAAAATCAAAGATTAAGTCTCAAAGCAACCTTTAGCAAAAAGTTCAGGAGGAAATTATGTACTTGACCACTACAAAAAGTATTAATAGGTAGGGTTGTCCATTATACGAGTTGAACATAAAAAATAAATTGAATTGATTGTTCAATTTGATTTGATTGAATATAAAAATTAATTCGACTCAATTTTTTAAAAATTTTTTATTAATTCAATTTTTTTTATTTTGATTTTTAAAAACTAAACTAAGTTGAATAAATCAAATAAATCAAAAAAATTTTTAAGTAATTTTTCCAAAATTTAAATGAAATTTACTCCATATACATATATATAATTAATCTATATAAGTTTTATGCATATAAATAATTAAAATAATATAATTTATAGTAAAAAATTTTCAAAAATACGCTTTTAAAAAATTTTATTTGATTCAATTTTTATAAATTTAATATGAAAGTAATTCAACTTTACTGCAACTTTAATTGAACTGAACTGACACTAATCCATGATTATTTATAATAAAATGAAATGGTGTGCCACATAGGCGAGTGCATGAAATGGGAAAAGAAAACGGGTGTAGTGAAAACCCCAAAGATAGAACTTGTTTCCCTGAGTGACGCAATCGCATCAGGCCCAATTCCCGAGAGAGAGATAGGGAGAGAGACAACTTAGGGGACGAAGCTCGTCCCACATCCCACCATCACAACAATCAAACGGCAACAAGGGGAAAAAAAGAAATCAAGCGGCTAGAAGACAATCGACGTGACAGGAGCATGAAAGCAACACCTACTCTCTAACAAATCGCAGCCACCCAATCAAATCCACACAGGTCGTACAAAGAAGAAAGAAACACTCTTCTTCTTCGTTTCCTCCTCCCCTTTTTCTAGCCTGTATTTTATCTTCCTGAAAATGACCATTCCGCTGCTTGTATCGTAAGCCAGAACAAAACCCATTTTTTACTATAACCTTCCTTGTTTTTTTTTTCAATTTTATTTGCAGTCCAAAGTTTTTTAAAAAAAAGTATTACTGGGCGCATTATGGTCCGCCCATACAAGTTATTAGTGGGTATTGATCAGTGTTAGATTTGGTTAGACAAGGAGAGGACACTTGGTTGGGTACATGTCACCGACACCTGTACGTCTTGCATGATAGAGAGAGAAAGTTCTTTATTTCTTGACTTTGTGGCTGGTTGTTTCTTGGCCCCAATAAAACCCTAAAATCGTCATTAAAGACTCCTCCCACCTCTTTCCATTCCATTCATTTCTTACAGAAAAAGGAGTTTTGGTAACTTTCCTTAAATGGGTCTCCCTGTGTTCTCAGATCTGACTCCTTCTCTTGTACATTTTTATACTTACTTTGCCATTTTTGGGCGGCTAAGTGTTTTCTTTTAGATTCTTTACTACTCTTTTCATTTCTGGGACATAGAAATTGACAGAAGAGAGTGAGCACACAGAGGCATTTGTATAAATCTATACCCTTGCTTTTGCGTGCTCACTTCTCTTTCTGTCAGCTTCCATCGCCGGAATTCGATCTTTCTCCGGTCACTTAAGGTTCCAGATTGATACCTTCTTTCCTCATCTTCATTTCTTTCCTCTTCCTCCTTTTGTTCCAACCACACCACCACCCCCACCACCCCCCCTCGCCCCTTCTCTCTCTCCTCTCTTTGCTTTCCTACTTTCATAGTAGCTCTTCTTTGGCTTCTCGGGTTCGCGACAGGAATAAGATGACGGTTGAGCTTGAGCAAAGAAAAATATATGGTGCCAAAAGGGGGATATGTTTGAATTCTTGATAAGTTCATGGGCATTAAATCAGCAATAGTATATATTTAATAGTTATATGTTAAAAAGAGCGTGGTTTTTTATGGTGTTTACGGTGATTACTGTGCCGATTTAGCGGCAAATAAAGAATTAGCATGGGATGCGTTGTCTAAGCTTTGTAATATGGTCCTCACTTGCTAAAACCTCTCTTTATTTTTGGATTTTTGCTTTGATCGTCTTTCATTTGCATTTGCATTATTTTTTTTTTATTCCTGAGCATGGATTATAGATTTGTTTTTGCTTCTGATTGGACTTTGTTTTCACCTGAATCTTGTAGGAAAAAAAAAAGGTTTTTCTTTTTATAGCTTCAAAAACCCTATTGTACTAGCTAGAATAGGGCTGCTTGAGTTGCTAGCTAGAGCTCAAGGGATTTCTCGTGGGTTGTTTCTGCTCTAATTTTCGAAGTCATATGGTTACTTCCACACTCACACAATTGGTTCTGAAAAGCCTTTTCTTTTCTTGATTTTTCTGCATTTTTTGTTTCACGAGATATATGGTTGTTTCTTTGTGTGTGTGTGTGTGTGTGTATAGAAACTTGATCTGATATGTGATGTTTTTTGTATATAAGAATGGTGGGGAAAAGTCCAGATTAAGTACAATTATAATGGTTCTTTCCACATATAGAAACATTTTCTGCATATATTTTTCTCTTTGCTGGATCGTACGTTTTCCTTTTTGGCAGATAGGGACGAATTCTTGAAGGAAAAGACAACTCATTTGTCATTGGAGAGAAAAGTGTCCCAGGAGAAATCTAATCGAGCAGGTCTGAAAATACTTCCCCTTAAAAAAAAAAATCCTATAGAACTTGATTCTGTTTATTTCATGAATTTAACTTAACATTTTATATCTGAGTATTTTATCTTAATCTGCATCTTATTCTTTTATGTCATTGATTTACATTCGGACTATAAACTTTTATTCTATTGGTTACCTTCCAGATCGCCTTACTTTGCAGTTCTTGCATGTCAAAGAAACTTGTATTTCATATATGGTGGTACAAGACAGAGAATATAACTAAATATTATGAGGAAAATTTGAAGAGATTAGAGTCAATTTAGCATTTCTCATATTATGTAATCATCATTTCTTCATTTTTTTTTTTTTTGGGCATTGTAATTGAATCAAGCGCAAAGTGGATAGTTTTCATAATACTCCTACTTATGACATTGTCAATTGTATCAGCATCACTAGAATTTTATTAATTTCTTTACCGTTCTATTGTTCTGGCTATATGGAATAAGTGTTAATTATCATATATCTTGTTCAAGTCCAGCGGCAAGATATATGTCATGTGTGATATTTCTTCTACTATACGTACAGCTTTTTATTTTATGTAGGGGATGAGCTACTGTTTTACCATGATTTAAATGCAGATGCTGATATTCCGGTTGGATTCTCAAGTCCAATGGATTAGAAAACAAAAGGAAATGGTCATTGGAGTTTAGAGTAACCCATTTTTTTAGCACGGAAAGGGACAAGGTATACATTTTCAATTTGGTTTGAGGCGCAATTACTTCTTGTTTCTTTGAATGCAGTACGAGTATGCATCTAGTAGTGCTAATTCAGCCGCAATTTCAAGTGTTAACTTATACACTAGTTTCGTTGAACAAAAATGTTATGCTGTCACTCTCGCCCACTTAGGCTGCTGGGCCTAAATGCATGGGATCAGCTCAAAAGAGTGATAATTAACTATTTGTCAAGTGCTGCAAAGATAAAATCTTGTAGCTGTAGAACAGTTAATTAGGGGCTTCTTCTTCTTGGTTTCCTTTTTCTATTTCTGTTTGGTATTTATTTAAGGTACAGAAGAAAGTTCAAGAAAATGATTAATGATACATAGGAATTTTATGGCAAAAGTATATATTACTACAAAATTGTTAAAAGTTGCTTATTGCTAGAACCGATATAGTACAAGATTTTCTAATTGTGTGCTTTTTAAGCTGTCGCTCGCAACTAGAATTTATAATAAAGATATTTTCTTTATTATTTCACATTACACTAATACCTGTGCTAGCTCCTTGCATGATTCATAAAGTGAATTATTGGCGTCAACATGATGAGGATGAGGAGGTAGGTAATTGTTTTGCTAATCTAGCGAACTCATTGAGAACAATCCATGTCAAATACTAAATTATTTAGGTTTTGGAAGAGTTGTAGAGCTACAAATTATAGTATGATAAAGATAGATAATTTTATAGGATAATGTAGAAAGTGAAATTAATGCCACAACAGCTAGTGTCACTGAATCAGTTAAGCTATAAAGCTTTTTGGAACGACAATTAAATCAGATCGATTAACAGGGATCAGTTGTTCAGAAAAAAAAAATTTGAGGAACCAAAAAAGTTAAGAATGAAATAAATTGTATGTCAAGAGGGTATAACCTATGATACATGGAAACTCTTGGAAGAAAGCGTTTTCACATTTTGGAAATGTTTCATTTTAGAAAATTCACCGAAACTCTCCCGAAATATTTTAGGCACGTTTATGCAATTTTTAAAAACTAAGAAATGTTAAGAAATGTGTTTGTACTTTGAAATCATGTTTTTTTTACTATTAAATTTGATTATGAAACTGATGGACAATTAATATTTATTTTGTAATATATAATTGATTATTGTCATCTCATTTATTTGTTTATAGTTAATATTGATTTAAATAATTATTTTTAATATTATTTTTTGTATGATCTCATAATTAGTTACTTCAATATTTATTATATGTAAAAAAATATTTATAAATATGCCTTTATGTTTTTTTATTTACATGATTTATCCACATATTATTTCCTGTATTTTTTAAAAAATATTATTTCCTCGTGTCCATTTTCATGTTTCTGCGTTTCCTGTTTCTAGTGTTACCTAGGGTATTACTTTTCCTCATTTTTTTTTTCTTCTAGATAAGGTGGGGAAGGAAAATGATTTTATTGAGAGTAAAGTTATATATTTTAAAATTTTATGTTTTTTCTTGATAGATGTATATTAGTAAATTTATGTGTTTTCAACCCCTTTCCACTTCAAAATTTGACATGAAACTTTTTTTCTGGTTCCCATGTGCTTTTTCCGCTACTTTCTCTCATCTCCCAAACAAGGAAATGAGGGGCTTTCTAATATTTTCCTTCCATCAGCTTTTCTTTCTCCCATTTTCCACCATTTCAAAACATAGTATGGGAGTTGACCATATTGGAATAATTGTCACTCTATTATCCTTGACTGGGATACTTTCACAAAATGGTAGCTCGCATTTATTCGCTGAATTTTCTCAATTGAAGACATTTTGTCTTCCATTCCACCATACGTTCATACAAATCAATGGGATGTTAGAAAATTTAATGGCGTTATCCTCCTAGAAAATTGCCTACAAAGGATTGTTAATCTCATAAGAAAAGCAGACATTGCAGGTCGTTTTTACATAATCTACTATATTAGTCACATTCTTTCATCTCACTAATTCCTTGACTCTTGATTAACCAATGATTTATGTTATGGTTTGCATCGCTGCATCTTTGAAAAATCTTTAAATTAGTTGAAGATGAATTTTTGTTATAGATTCTATTAGGAAACTGCAACATTTTTACTAGAATGAATACTAATGCCTCAAATTGATAGATAATTTCTGGCTAATGTAAAAGGCAAACGACAATATCAAGGGGTAAGCCTTTGGGCTCATAGAAAATGGCCTAAAGAACTGAAGGAAAAAGACTACAACCTTACCTATTACCATAGATTTAGGTTCATGATAAAACTATTTCTCGAAGAGTCTGTGGTCTTCTGATAAACTACCTATCATCAATCTTTTGTTGTTTCTAAATAGAGTTCTTCATTTGGTCATGTGCTATGTAGTTTCCATTCCTTTGTAGCTATTGTGGTGTCTTCTAAATGCATTTTAATTTCTGGTGAACTTGTGACAGATAAAAGGATTCACGACTCGAGCTTTTTTATCATCCAAGAAAACGGTAGGTTTGTCCAAGTTTCCCAGTCTTCTTAATTCATTTATTAAGTCTTATATGATCTATCATATGCTATTGGCGGTTGGTTGCACAAAATGATAAACTCATTCTCCCCAGATCTGAAGAGCATTGTAAGGATTCTTGAGGCTTTCTAGTGCTTTTCTGATAAACATAAGGACTCGAAATATATTATTGAGCTCAAATATGCCGGTAAAATTAAGCACTAGATAAGATCAATGACGATAGAGGCTGTCATTTTGGATACATATTCACTGTGTTTAGCTAGCAGGTAAGGAGTATGATTAAAAATCTGGTTGATCAGAAACTGGAATTTTGGGAGAGAGAAAAAAAAGAGAAGGGGGGGGGGGGGTGTGTCGTTAGAATAGGAGGTGGGATTACATGTTCTTTACAATTATGTTAGAATAGTATTAGGTGAGATTAATTAAACATGTGAATAAACAATTTTGCTATATAAATTAATAACAGCATGATGGACATATTGATCTGCTACACACCAACCTGTTTATGGCGAAGATTATTTTAATGTATTTTTAAAAATAAAAAATGATTTTTTTTTAAATTTTAATAGTAGAAAGATAATAAAGAATTTTGATGTTTGCTTCATGTAAAGGTGCAACAAATCTTGATAAAGTTATATCAAAATCTGAAAGTTGATGATTCAAGTTTCTTACTTGATAAGAACTGTCCAGCGAAAATATTAAGTACTTCCATACATTAGCTGTATTTTGATAGAGGTGGGACTACATGTTCTTTACAATTCGTGCTTTTATTATAATTTGGTCTCTTTCATTGACAATTATTTGCTTTGGATTTTCAGTTGGAGATGGCAATTGGTAAGCTAGTAGGTAGTGTCATATCTAATCCATTCTAAAGAGTACATTCTACTTATATCAAACTCCTTTGGATAATAAATATTAAGTTAATCTTCATATTCATAATATCTTTGGTTTCATTAAGAAATGAGAAATGAAATCTTATTCTTAATGTGTTTTAAAACTTCAATATTTTTATTTGATATATGTCAACACATAAAGAAGTAGAATTCAAATACTAATAAAATTTTCATAATTATTAATATATATCATAATATTATGTTTTACAAGTAAATAAATCAATTTAAACAATGAAATTTCAAGAATAATGAAATATTCTAATTTTTTTGAAATGTTATTCTTAAGTTGAAGTAAATTAAGATATTAAATATTAAAATAGAATAAGAATTCTATTTTTGTTTCATTTCTTAGTATATGTATATATTCAATTACTCAAATAGTCATCAATATATTTTTAAAATATCTATGTAACATAAAGTGTATATATATACACATAAAGAGGGTATATTTAAAAAAAATAAAATTTAAAATGAAAATGAAACTAAAATATTAAAACAATAGTTGAATAATTTAAGGTTTTATCAATTTTTCAAATACTATATATTAGATGCATCACAATAAATAAGTTTAATTATATAACATCTAATATAATACATCTATTGACTAGGGAATATTGGGGATATGAATATGGACTCGTGTACGGGTAAAAGTGTTGATGAGTATGGGTAGTTACTATCAATATTTTTAGAATAGGATCAAATCAATTAGTCAGCTCGATTAAATTGGAAATTGACCACTAGTTTTATTTGGTTTAATATCTAAAATCAATCACTCAAAAAATCGATCAAAAAAATTAGTTAAAATCAAGAAAATCGATTGAAATTAAAAATCGGATCAATCGATTCAATTTAAAATTGTATCATTTTGCGAACAAAATATAAAAATTACACTATTTTATTCAAAATATAAATGTTAAAAAATATTATTTTTTAATTATATATATTTTCTATTTTTTAAATATTTTAAGTATCATTTTCATATTTAAAAAAATTAAAAAACTACTCGATTAGATCAGACTCACTAAATTGAAAATCAATTAGCTAACTAATTTGAATTTCATTTGGTTTTAAAAACATTGGGTACCACACTATATGTTCTCTATGGAAACCCAATATTGTTTTCTTGGATATGGATATATTCATACACATTATTCAGTCAAATTAAAAATTACTTGCTTGGAATGGACAGGATCTAGGTGGGTACTGCAAATAGGGTACAAATTGCTATTCCTATTTTCAGGCATTATCAAATTGATAACCAAAATACTGATTTTTTTAATGAGGAATCTAATAATGAAGCTTTAGATTCAGTAGTAATTATGACAATCAATTAAAATAAATCAAACACATTCATATATGTATCGTGGCAAACAAGGAATGATCATGTTGTTAATTGGAAATGTGCTTATAGACGGTAGAGAAGAGGGAAAAAGGTTGTGGTTAACAGTCCACATTTTCTCAACGATTAAGTTGGGGAAATGTGAGAGGAACATAAACGAGTGAGTTTCTAGGGGTGATTTGGTATGTGAAAATGTAACTTGGTGAGGGTTATGGGGTTTTTTCACGATATGATTGAAAGAAAACATGTTAAATTTGAGTTTTGCATCTGTTGGTTTGATATGTGTTTGGGTTTACTTGATAAATCAAAAACATTTACCAACTCAAATCAGTTTGACTACTCCACTTGATTCTTGTGTACTTGCATTGATTCAGATTGCTAGGGTGCGGAACCAACTCGAATTGTACGATTCTACTACATTGTTTTAGCTACCGCAAAAATCATGCCACTAGACATTTTCTTTTGCCTTCATCAAGACTTCAAAACCGTATACCAATTTTCTTTGTACCTTAAACCAAGGAATGTGTTATTTGAAAATCAAAAAATATGTATATAGAAGTAAGTCATCATTTATAACTTTATTGATGTTTTTGTACTCTCAAACATAACATGTAGTGGTCTACTAGACCCCAAATGCCATTAGACATGCCATTGTCGTGATAATAAGGCGCTTCCCTTTGTACATATATCTTAGACGTGAGAGAATCAGATTGGAGCTTTGGAAGGGTGTCTAGAATTTAATGTGGTTGAAAATCTAGAATGGATTTTTTTGTGTTGTCGGTACAGCTAACCCCACCTGGACCAATTGTTTAATTCATATGCTTATAGTGGTATGCATTCTTTAAACTGCAAATTTTATTTATTTATTTCTATATTTTTGGAGGGGAGGTAGAATAAGACAGGAGTGGTAAATAGGCAATATAGGAAAATAATTGTGGATTTCACTCGAACAATCAAAAAAAATATATATATATAATCTCACGCTTATACGATAGTCCAAAAAAAATGAGAGGATAGGCATTTTCTTTTTCCTTTTAGTTGAAGGATGACGTACTTGAAGGTGGGGGGGGGGGGCG
>CATIWR010021733.1:0-26564 GCA_949677035.1 Omphalea diandra | reverse complement strand
GGATAAGTATATCTATAATTATTGCTATTAGAGCGTAACAAGCTCAGGCTGCCATATAAGGAAAAATATGCATAAACACTAGGTCCACTCGCATAGATCATGTCATAGTTGCATATCAAGCATTCATAATCATTTTGGCATACTTATAACCATATATGTATCAAATGTTAGGATCTCAATACTTTGAGGAAGCCCTAAAGAGAGAACCAAACCTATCATAAAGATTGGTTACATCAAAAGGTGAGTAAAAACAATAATTAGATTCTAATATGTATATGTGTGATAATTTTATGATGTGATTATGTTCTATTACATGTGTATGTGATTGAATTGTTACATTTTACATGTGAAAATAAGTCAAGTGAGAATCATATGCTCTTAATGATTACTTGGTATACCATTGTTATGAACACTTGCACATGAAACTAAAAGGATGTTGTGACCGGCTTGTCAAACACTTGCAAATCAAGTGAAAGATGGACCAATAGGTCCCATTGGCACATGTTATTAATAACATGGAAGATAGACCAATAGGTCCCATTAGCACATGTTATTGATCAAATGAATCACTTGTTATATGTTGGCTAGCAAAATCAAATGTCACTTGAATCACATGAATTCCCAAGAGTAGTGTTTACCTTGCATGGTCACGACAAAAATTAATCTATTGCATTTGCACTTGCATAGTCAATTGTTATACTTGTAATGTATCATGATGATATGTGATTGTTGATTGTGCCATAAAAATCTAACTTTTGTTTTTATTCATTGAATCACAACTCACCAAATCACAAATTTTTTTCAGATACTGAAGCATAAGATTGGACATTTTAGTGCTTAGAGTTTTACATCAAGACACATGGGCCATAGGTCATCAGCTAAATTCCAACACTCTCTCTCCTTGTGTCATATACATACATCTAGATAGGAACCAGTTTATAGTCACTAGCCTTGAAATTAGTTAACATATATGTACATTAAATACATATTCAATTGTGTGTGTATGATGAATAAAACCTTTATGCATAAGTATTTTAGACATGAATGCTATGAGTTTTGTAAATGAAAATGGTCATTACAGAAACACTCCTAGACAATTAGCTCATAGGAGTTACAAACCTCACAATCACCATGTGCATGCTTTACCTAGAAATAGGACACTAGTGCATTTTAATAGTGAGCGCTTCTATTATGGTGTTTGTGGCCACATTGCCTTGCTATAAGGTAATATGAGAATATAATAGGAACTAACCCTCTAGGACCCAAGAAGATTTATGTACCTAAGACTTTATCCTCTTTGTTTTACAGATGTGCTTCTGAAGTTGAAAGCAAGAATGGTATCTAGACAATGGATGTTCAAAGCACATGACAACAGAAAGGGAGTTCTTCACATAACTAAAGAAATCTAAAGGTCTTAGAAATACATCATTTAGAGATAATGAGGAAGCCAAAATCATTGGCATAGGTAAAGTTGGCAAGAATGTTGACTCACCCATTCTTGATAAATTTTTGCTTGTTCATGGACTCAAACATAATTTGTTTAGTGTAAGTCAACTTTATGACAAAGGCCTCATCGTTATGTTTGAACCACAAGCCTGTTGTATGTCAAAAATGAGTGATGACAAAATCTTGAGAATTCATAACATTTATATGATTGATTTAAATTCTCTTATAAATAATGATGATAAGTGTCTAGTATCTATAGTGGATAAAGGTAAAACCCGGCATAGAAGGCTAAGACATGCAAGCATGCAACTCCTCAATAAGCTAAAAAAGAAAAACTTGGTTGAAAGACTACCTGAAATCAAGTTTGGAAAGGAAGGAGTTTATAAAGCATGTCAAAAAGGAAAATAGGATAAAGTTTCATTCAAAGCCAAAAATATAGTAAGTTCAGCTAGACCCTTGCAATTGCTTCACATGAACTTGTTTGGACTTACTAGAGTATCAAGCTTAGGAGGCATGCATTATGCATTTATCATTGGAAATAATTACTTTTGGTATACTTGGGTGTTATTCCTTCCACATAAGGATTATTTCTATCATACCTTTAAGACCTTTGTTAAGAGAATTCAAAACCAAAAGGATTTGAAGATCTCTTCTATTAAAACTGACCATGGAGGAGATTTTGAAAATGCAAAATTTCATAGCTTTTGTGCTGAGTATGGTATCTCACATAACTTTTCCACTCCTTAAACACCACAATAGAATGGTTTAATAGAAAGGAATAATGTAACTCTTCAAGAAATGGCTAGGACCATGGTAAATAAGTATAATCTTCTTAAATGCTTATGGGCTAAAGTTGTAAACACTTTTTGTTATATGTTAAATAAAGTATTAGTCAGGCTCTTGCTGAAGAAAATACCCTAGGAGTGAAGGAACAATAGGAAACCCAAGATTGCATATTTTTTAGTCTTTAGTTATAAGTGTTTTATTCTAAACACTAAAGACAACAACCTTAGTAAATTTGACTTAGAATTTGATGAAGGAATTTTCCTTGGATGCTCTACTACCAGTAAAGGGTATAAAGTCTTTAATAAGAGAACTCTTGTTGTTGAGGAGCCTATGCAAGTTATTTTTGATGAATCTGATCTCACATCTTCAAGAAAAGAACAAGATGTTGATGATCTTACACGTCCCATGAGTGAGCTAAATATTGGAAAATAAGGGAAAAAATGTGGACAACCCAAAATAAATGAGGAGTGAGGAAAATTCAAATCAACCTCTTCCTACTCTAAATAAAGAGCAAACTCAGTTGGAAAGGGATTGGATCTTCAAGAAAGATCATCCAAGAAGTCTCATCATAAGTGATCCATCAAGTTGGGTAACAGCTAGATCATCATTTACAAATGCTTGTACGAAACCCTTATTGAGCCTAAGACCATAGATGAGGCCATAAAAAAGGAGCATTAGGTTCTTACTGTGTAAGATGAACTCAATCAATTTGAAAGGAACAAAGTATGGATTGTAGTTCCTAGACCTCACAGACATTCCAGTATTGGAACCAAATGGGTATTTAGGAATAAGCTTGATGAGTATGGAACTATAGTTTGAAACAAGGCTTGATTAATAGCCAAAGGCTATAACTAAGAAGGGGGAATTAACTTTGATGAAACATTTGCCCCTGTGGCAAGGTTGGAAGCCATTAGGATTTTATTTACATTAGCTTCTCTATGAATTTCAAATTATATAGAATGGATGTCATGAGTGCTTTCTTAATGGCCATATTGATGAAGAAATGTATGTTGAACTAACCCCTAGTTTTGAAAGTCATTGCTTTCCTAACCATGTGTTCAAGCTCACCAAAGCCTCATATGGCTTGAAGCAAGCTCCACAAGCTTGGTATGAAAGGTTAAGCAATTTCTTATAAAGAAAGGGTTTTATAAAGGGTTGGTAAACACAACACTCTTCTTTAAAAAGAGGAATTGAGACTTATTACATATGTAAATATATGTGGATGATATTATTTTTGGTTCCACAAATATTTGCTTATGTGAAGATTTCTCCAAAAGTAATGAAAAGTGAATTTGAGATTAGTATGATGGGAGAACTCAAGTTATTTCTTTTATTGCAAATCAAACAAGAAATAAAGGGAATCTTCATCACCCAAACCAAATACACAAGAGAACTAATCAAAACATTTGGCATGGAGAACAACAACCTTATAAAACTCTAATGAGCACCGGTATCAAACTAAACACAGATGAACATGGTAAGGTTATGGATCAAAAGTTATATAGAGTTATGATGGGCATTCTTCTCTATCTAATAGCATCTAGGCCTAATATCATGTTTAGTATGTGCTTATGTTCAAGATATCAGTCTAATCCCAAGGAGTCTCACTTACATGCTGCAAAACACATACTCAAACACTTTAATGGTACTCCTAACTTAAGACTTTGGAATCCTAAGAGTTCTTCATTTGAGTTCAATGCATTTTCATATGCTGATTTTGTTGGATGTACCTTAGATAGAAAAAGCACTTTAAGCACATATTAATTACTAGGTAAATGTTTAGTGTCTTTGAGTAGTAAAAAGCAAAATTGAGTTGTTTTGTTTGTAGTTGAAGCTGAGTATGTGGTAGTAGGTCTTTGTTGTGCCCAAATCCTATTGATGAAGCTATAATGTTTTTACGACAAGATTATTATAAATCAAGTGTCCATTAAATGTGATAACGCTAGTGTCATCAACTTATCTAGGAATCTTATTCAACATTCTAAAAGTAAGCATACAGATATAAGACATCACTTTCTAAGGGATCATGTTAATAATGGTGATAGTGTTATAATTTGTTGATACTAACCATCAATTGGCATATATTTTTACCAAACCTTTTTGTGATGAAAGGATTCAATTCATCAAAAAAGACCTTGCAAAGATTGATGGAGGTACATTGAGTTAACATCAACAGGTTCTTCTTTTTCACCCTTGTTAATTCATACATATTCTTTATTAATTAATTGTTAAAGTATTATGTAAATTGATTTCAATTAAAATCTTTAGATTCTATAAGCTAAAGATTTTGATTATGTTTTGTCTTAATCAAATATCCCTTTATTAATTGAATTCATGACTATATCATTGAGTTTGATTAATAATTTACATTAACTTAGTTTTGAAAATGTTTGCTCATTTGAAAATTTTGTTTTGAACTTGTTTTTACCTTGGAAAACATGGCCAACAGTTGTTAAATCTTCTAACGATTGTTGTGTTGTTCATAATTTGTAACTTATGTTTCTGTATACCCCCCATAATGATTGTACATTTCCAATGATTGTTCTTCTTCACCCAATGGTCATTTTGAGCAACAACCATTATTGAATGAAAAACATATGATTGCTCTAACTAACAACCATGTCCAATAGCCATTGTTTCACCATAATAGCTATTGAGCACTCCTAGCAGTCATTTTTTAAAGAAACAAGGAGCTCCTCAAACTCTTATATATACCCAAAAAACCTAAGTTATTTTACTTTAGCTTTCTTTGTGCATTTGCACTTTCTCTCTCTTTATATTTCTTTCCTTTTGTTATTTCCTTTATCTATCACTTGCATCATTCATCAAACACCAAACCTAATGGCACCCAACAGTGAAACAACTAAAAGATATAAACAACTTGCTAGGAAAAACCCACAACCCTCCTACTTAAGTTCATAAAGAAAAAGTCTGGTGAACCTTCATCTGCTCCTCAATCCTTAAAGAAGGCTAAGGCAATTCCAAAATCAAAGAAGAATGGAAAAGAGATAGAAACATAGCAACTTCCATGCAATGTCCAGAAATTCCATCTCAAGACAGGTAAGGAAAAGAAATTTATTTTAAAAATTCCCAAGAGACATCTATGGAGAGGCAAATTCTTTGAACGAATGGATATTTAAAGGTACGGTTTGGTAGAGCAAGTAGAAGAGCTAATGATAAGGATAGTGTAGGAACTCTTCTGTCATATCAAAGAGCGATCCTATTTGGAATTGATACTTGAGTTCTTGACTACTCTAGAGGTTCTAGGAGGAGATTGTCATGCATATGCACAAGAGGGGACCATCAAATTTAGATCCTTTAGAAAGAAGTACATTTTAAGGCTAAGTGAGTTGGCTAAATGTTTTGATGCTTTTACTACTAGAATAACAAAGCATTTTCCCACTTTCAAAGTGGATCTGAACCAATTCTAGAAATCCATCACAAACTAGAAAATCAACTACAACAATAATAATAGCAAGGCATCGAAGATTAAAAGCCAAGCTTTGAGGATCACACATCAATTTATAATTGTAACATCAATGGCAAAACCTAATCAAATGGTGATCGCACCATCACAGACCTCTTTTATCTTTGGTGCATGAAAAACAAATAAAGGATAAACACTTCACTGTTCTTAGTGTAAAAAATTAATAGTCAAGTGGACAAGGCAAATAAGTGTGTGATAGGGCATTACATGTAACATCTCTGTCCATATTCATTGGCATTATCACATGAACATATTCATTGCATAAATGATTTGAAATTGCACATGAACATATACATTAGATAAATGATCACTTAGACATGTGAATTGTATAAACACGACAATGACACTAGCACCATTGCATTTGGGACATTTTAACATATATGTAATGTTTGTATAGTTGCATGGCAAATTGTCTAATGTTGTATTCATGTTATCGCATCATAAATAATGGTGTTATAAAGCTTATTTAAAAGTATAAAGAGCATACAAGGATTAGGAGATTGATAGAGGTGCTTAAAGAGTGAAGAAGAGGGACTAAAAGAGGAAAGTGAACTCCCAACCAATGGAAGTGAAACACCATAATTTTGTCTTATTGCAATCGGTTTACAAATGCAATTTTTCACCCTTTAGGATCAGAATAGAAAGATTAAATGTGAGGGATAGTAGAAGAAAGAGAGAGCTAAGGAAGAAAGAAATAAAGAAAGAAGAGGAAGAAGAACAAAAAGAAGAAGGAGAGGGAGAAGAATGAGCTGCCTATGAAAGAATCCTAAGGTTTTCTGATTCTGGGACAATAAGGAGAAGAGTGAGCTACATAGGAAAGATCCCTTCATGACATGTTAATCATGCATGGTTAGTGAGAAATATGGAATATTTGAGGTAGAACTCTTGGATGGAAGTTGAAATTCAAGAGAACAAGAGCTTGTTATGTTGGTTTTATTGTTAGAGTATAATTTTTTACCCACGAGTTCATAACACTAGAAGAGGAATTAGGGAAAGTGCAGAATATAAATGTTATAGCTTTATACCCCATATAAATGTATATGAAATATTTTTGCTTGATTTTATGTGTGTAAGGAGATATACCTCCTTCATTAGGACTGGTTCCCAACCAATTGAAATCACCTCAATCTTTCTGTTTTGTTATATTTTGATGGCCTTATGTACTAAATTTGATAAAGTGTAAAACATGAAATTATAGGGTTATATCCCCTTTAAATACTTGTAAAGCAGTTTTGATTTATTTGTTGTTTGATAACAGATATGGCTCATTGATTGTGACCGACCCTGTACTCGGATGAAACTTGACCTGTCTTTTAATTTTATTTTCCAAGAATTTGATGGTCATAGATTCAAAATTTGGTGATGTTTTAAACTTGACATACATGCATGTAAAATATTTTTGCCAAATTTAACATGGTTGTTGAGATATTGTCCCTTCATCATGATTGATTGTCGAAAACCTACTCACCCTGAGATTGGTTATTTGTTTTGGTGACTTTATAGACTAAATTAGATAATAAGTAAAACATGAAAAATGTTCCTATATGTGTTGTATAATTTTTAGTAAATCATTTTTTCAATTTGATTTTTACAATTTGAGATATAGCCAATAATGTAAGACGTACTCATACTGAGATGACATTGAAATAGGGAAAAATTCAAAAATTCACCACATTTTCTATGCGTCCAATATTAATTAGTATGTTTTATCATTATGTGTAGTTTATTTGAAAAAAGGAATGAAGTCATTTGGATAAATATATCTAGAGTTATTATTGTGAGAGTGTAGCAAGCTTAGGCCACCACATAAGTAAAATATGCATAAACACTAGGTCCACTTGCATAGATCATGCCATAGTTGCATACCAAGCATTCATAATCATTTTGGCATACTTGTAACCATGAATGTATCAAATGTTAGAATCTCAACACTTTGAGGAAACCTTAGAAAGAGAACCAAACCTACCATAAATGTTGGTGACATCAAAAGGTGAGTAAAAACCATGATTAGACTCTAATGTGTATGTGTGATGAATAAACCCTTATGCGTATGTATTTTTGGACATGAATGCCATCATTTGTAAGTGAAGATGGTTGTTATAGTTTTTGGTATTAGAGCAGGGATGCAATCCATAAGGACATACATATGAACATGACATGAATTTTGCACTATTATGCATTATCATATGACATAGCCTTATATGTATATAGGGCATTAGCATAGTGTAGCCATGGTAGTACCCATGGCTCACCAAAGAGAGAGGAGTCAGCCACTTTGCATTACATAGACACATCATGCCAACCATTTAGGGATCAACCTACTGATATAGTTAGATCTCTTACACATTCTCATACACAACACATATCTCATAGTCAATCACAACGTAGAATTGGTGAACCAATAGTGTAGGATCCAAAAAAATCAAAGAGAGAGAAGGTATCACAAATTAAGAAAATAGGGTGCAGTTGACTTCAGTGGTACCGCAAATCCATCAATGGTAGAGGCAAGGCTAAAAAGAACATAAAAAGTTTTGAATTTGCTGAAATACATACCAGATGAAAAGTTTGATTTTGCATGGTCGCTATTATAGGGAGATGCATATGATTGGTGGGAAACCATTCTAGGGAGTGATGCCCAGCCTCCAGTGCTTACATAGGATGATTTTCTTCATGAGTTCAATAACAATTACATGCCATAAGTGTATAAAGATGATAAAAAAGAAATTTTTGAACCTAAAGCAAGGGGATATGACTATAGCTGAGTATGAGGTAAATTTTAAACAATTATCTCATTATGCACCCTTCATGGTGGCCACTGATAAAGACAAATGTCAAAAGTTTGAAGAGGGACTGAAATGTAAGATAAGAAGTAAGATCATAGCTGTAGATCTTAAAAGTTATACCAAGTTAAAAGCTGTTGCAATTAGGGTGGAAAAAATAGAAAAAGAAAGGATAAAGCAATGAGTAAAAAGATGGCCTATTGAGTTTATGGGTGAGTTTAACAAAAAGAATGGAAAACACATAAATTATATGCCATCACAGTCTAGTGCTATAAGTGATTACTCTAACTCTAGAGGTAGACGATTAGGAGTTTCATCGAATGTAGGCAGAGGTCAAGGCCAAGTTATGCAACAAGGACCCTCATATGTACATTATGGTAGGCAACATATGGGTGAATGTAAAAAATTGACTAGGATGGAGTGCTACTTTTGTGGGTCTCTTGATCACATGCTTAAATATTGTCCTGAAAGATCTAGAATATCAGAAGGAGGTAGAGTGACATCAAAGTCCACAGTTGAAGTTTTAAAGGCAAGTAAAGTTGGAGTATCATTTCGCAAGGGCAGAGGTAGAGGTAGAACAACTACAATTGGCCAAGGTATGAGTAGATCAGAAGGTCAGAGGTCTAGAAACACAAGACAAAGTATTTGCCATGACTATGCGAGAAGCTATTGCTGCTCCATAAACAATCAGTAGTAAATGTTTTCTCCATGATTTAGAAGTTATTGCAGTAATTGATCCTGGCTCCACACATTCATTCATTTCAATGATCATGGTATCACAATTATGTAGTAAGCATCAACCTTTAGGTTTTAATATATGTGTTAGTACTCCTTTGAGAGATGTGACGATTGTGGATTAGGTATGTCATGATTGTGTGATTCACATTGATGACATTGAGTTTAATGCTAATATAGTAATGTTGCCACTACGTGAATTTGATGTGATATTGGGTATGGACTGGTTGTCCAAATATCAAGCAATAGTGAATTATTTTACTAAGGAAGTTGTTATGGAATCTCTAAATCATACAATAGTTGTCTTTCAAAGGGAAAGGCAAATTGTACTTGCATGTCTAGTTTATGCTATCAAAGTTTTTCACATGATTAAAAGTGGTTGTGAGGCTTGTTTGGCACATATGGTAGACATAATGTTCATAAATGAATTACTTAAGAATATTTTTGTGGTCAATGAGTTTCTAGATCTTTTGTAACATCCTTGTCCACATTCATTGGCATTATCACATGAACATATGCATTAGATAAATAATCATTTCGAAGCACCGTTGCATTTGGGGACACTTGAACATATCTGTAGTGTTTGTATAGTTGGATGACAAATTGTCTTATGTTGTGTGCATGTTATAGTATCATAAATAATGGTGTTTTAGAGTTTAATTAAAAGTATAAGGAGCATCTAGAAATTAGGAGATGGATGGAAGTGGTTAAGGAGTGAATAAGAGGGACTAAAAGCAAAACTTTTAACTTTCAACCAATAGGAACAAGCCACCAATCTTTTGTCCTAGTAGAGTAAGAATACAAATTATAATTATCTGCCATTATGGGCTGGTAAGAGAGGAGATAAGGTCGAAATACACCTGATGAAAGAGTGAGAGAGAGAGCTAAGGAAGAAGAAGAAGAA
The DNA here is from genome assembly GCA_949677035.1 of Omphalea diandra. Lineage (NCBI taxonomy): Eukaryota > Viridiplantae > Streptophyta > Magnoliopsida > Malpighiales > Euphorbiaceae > Omphalea > Omphalea diandra. The sequence continues at coordinate 16,426 of CATIWR010021733.1, read as the reverse complement.
GAAGAAGAAGAAGAAGAGAGGGAGAAGAGTGAGCTGCCTAAGGTTTTCCAATTTTGGGGCAGTAGGTAAGTAAATTTATCTTCTTCTCAACTGGAATTAACCTCTCATGACATGTTAATCATGCATGGTTAGTGAGAATTATGGAGTAATTGAGGTAGATCTCTTGGATGGAAGTTGTAATCCAAGAGAATAGGAGCTGATTTTGTTGGATTTTGCTATTATAGCATAATTTTGCACCCACGATTTCGTAACCCTACAAGAGGAATTAGGGAAAGTGCAAAATATGAAAGTTGTAGCTCTATGTCCCATATAAATGAGTAATGGAATAATATGGGTAATGGAATAATATGTGTAATGGAATAATGGAATAATATGGGTAATGAGAAAATAAGAAAATGAGTAATGGAATAATATGGGTATAGAGAATTTATGAAAGGAGAACAAACAATGAAATAGGGAAAATGAAATGTTTAAGAATTGATTGTCGTAGAAATGTGTGAGCTATTATGGAAGATGAGGGTTAAATAAAAGAATGAAGGGAAGTTAAAAGGTGAAAAGTTATGACCTTTTGGGAAAAAGGTCACAACCTTTGAATTTCAAATTTTAAAATGGGTGAAATAAGGTATGGGTAGAAGAATGTATAAATGTGTTAAAAAAGTAAAAAGTGAAAGCTAATAGTTATTTTTGAAAACTAGTAAAATTAAACTAGAGGAAAAGATTGACATGGTGGAAATATTAAAAGAATAAGATTAGAGGGAGGGGGTGGTTGTCTCGACTTGGCACACTGGAGTGAGTCGGCACACCAGGTTTCTGTATAGTCACAGTATCGAGTTGGCACACCCATCATGGCTCGACACAAGCTTTTCTCCTTTTTTTTTTTTTTTTGAAAAGAAAAATATGTTATTCTACCAAATGAAAATGTGATGTGTTATACACTTTAAAATGGCAAAAATGACAAAAAATAAAAATAAAATGAAATGAGGAGACTAGAATAGTGGTGAAGAAAAGAAAAATTATTTAGGGTAAAAAAGGTAAGTATGAAAACATACATCGATGGGTTAGGGTGTTAATGCAAGAGGGATTGTAATCCTTTTATCAACCTGATCGCCAAAAGCATAAGGCTTAAGTTAATGCCATTCACCTTAAAAATTTCACCCGTAGTATTGACTATCTCAACTACAACTTATAGAGAGACTTGTATGACTCGAAATGGTCCAGGCCATTTCGACTTCAACTTACCCTGTAATAACTTTAGTCTTGAATTGTATAAGAGAACAAGCTAACCTTCATGAAATTCTTTCTTTACAATGTGTTTTCCATGCATCTCTTAGTCTGGTCCTTATATATCCTTACATTTTCATAGGCATTGCTTCTTAATTCTTCTAATTTATTAAGTTGGAGTAGCCTTCTTTTACTGGCCTTAGTGAAGTCAAAGTTCAAAGCTCTTGTAGCCCAATACGCCTTATGTTCTAACTCAACTGGTAGATGACAAGATTTCCCATACACCAATTGATAAGGAGTTAACCTAATGAGAGTCTTAAACACTGTACAATATGCCTATAAAGCATCATTAAGCTTCAATGCCCAATCTTTCCTCATACTAGAAAATTTTATTTTAAGAATTTATTTAAGTTCTCGATTATTTACTTTAACTTAGCCACTGGTTTGTGGATTGTAAGGAGTAGTTATCTTGTGTCTTACTCCATACTTCTTCTACAATGACTCATATGATATGGTTGTAAAAATGAGAGCCACCATCACTTATAAGGGCTCTAGGTGTACCTAACCTTGGAAATATGGTTTTCTTAAGAACTTCTTAATAATCTTTATATCATTGGTAGGGGATGCTATAACTTTAACCTATTTGGAGACATAATCTACCATAACTAAGATGTACTTGTTCTCTAAAGAGCTTAGAAACTGACCCATGAAGTATATTCCCCAAACATAAAAAATTTCTACCTCTAAAATACCTTGCAAAGGTATCTCGTATTTTTTTCCAATATTTTCAGTCCTTTGGTAATGATCACATGAAAAAATAATGGTATGAGCATCCTTGAAGAGTGTAGGCCACCCAAAACCTAATTGAAGCACCTTAGAAGTTATCTTTTATGCACCAAAATGGCCATCAACATCTATAGAATGATAGTGCCTTAATATATCTTGTACTTCATATTATGGAACCCATCTTCTAATCAAACCATCCTTGCATCTTTTGAAGACTAGGGGTTCATACCAATAGTAGTGTTTAACTTCATTTAAGAAATTTATCCTTTAATGATAATCCATATTATAGGGCAAAACACCACTCCTTAAATAGTTTACAATGTCGGTGAACCATAAAACTTCCTTACTTACAACACTAAGTAGTTGTTCTCCCACAAATGTCTCATTAATAGGTACTCCATCATCTTGCTTTTGTAACACTTCTTTATCTAGCCTTGACAAATGATCTGTTATAAGGTTCTCACTACCTTTTCTTATCTCTATCCTCCCAATCAAATTCTTGAAACATCAAAATCCAATGAAGGAACCTTGGCTTAACATCTTTCTTATTCAAAAGATATTTGAGGTCTGCATAATCCAAAAAAATATCACTTTTGGAGCAACCAAATATGCCCTAAACTTGTCAAAGGCATATATAATTGCTAGAAGCTCTTTTTCTATACTAGGGTAGTTAATTTGCGTAGGATCCAAGAGCTTGCTTGCATAATACACAACATATAACTTTCCATCTTTCATTTGACCTAAAATAGTCCCAACAACAAAATTGCTTGGATCACACATAATTTTAAATGTCAAATTCCAATCTGGTGGTTGTAAAATTACAGATGAAATAAGTGCCTTTTTCAATTTCTCAAAAGATTCAATACACGACTTATCCAACTTAAAAACTACATCATTTGCAAAAAGATTACACAACAGCTTGGCAATTTTAGAAAAGTTTTTAATAAACCTTCAATAAAAATTGGCATGTCCTAGAAAGCTTCTTCTATCCTTTACATTCTTTGGCGATGGCAAATTAGCAATCACTTTTACCATGGCATTATCAACCTTAATACCCCTATCAAATACCATATGACCCAAAATAATTCTTTCTTGGACTATAAAATGGCATTTCTCCCAATTCAAAACTAATCCATGCTCAACACATATGTCTAACACTTTAGAGAGATTTTCTAAACAATAAGAAAAGTTAGTACCATAAACACTAAAGTCATCCATGAAAACTTCAATGCATTCATCTATTAGATCACTAAAAATAAAAAAACATGCATCTTTGAAATGTAGCAGGTGTATTACATAAACCAAACGGCATACGCCTAAATGCAAAAGTACCATAAGGATAAGTAAATGTAGTCTTACTTTGATCATCGGGATGAATAGGGATTCGATAAAAACCACTAAGGCCATCTAAGTAATAAAAGAATGAAAACTTGGCCAACCTTTTTAAAATCAATCAATAAATAGTAAAGGAAAATGGTCTTTCCTAGTTACCTTATTTATATTCTTATAATCAATATGTATATAACAACCCATGATTGTCCTAATGGGTACTAAATCATTAGATTCATTCTTAACAACTATTAAGGCACCCTTTTTAGGGATGACTTAGGCAAGACTCACTTAATTACTATCACTTATAGCATATTTGATTCCATTATCAAGTAATTTCATGACTTCTTTCCTAACCACTTCTTTAAAAGTAGGGTTAAGTCTCCATTAAGCCTCAATGGAAGGCTTAACATCATTCTCTAAAAGAATTCTATACATGCAGATTTTAGGACTTAATCTTTTTAAGTCACAAATGGTGTACACTATGGCACTATTATAACTAAGTTATACCTTGTTCAATGCCTTAACTTGCTCTCCAGCAAGAGAAGAATTAACAATGCAAGGTTTTTTCAAACTAGGGTGTAGAAATTCGTACCTTAAAGTGGAGGGCAATGGCTTAAGCTAAAAGCCTGGCTCTTCATTCGGTGAAGTAAGCTTAGGATCTTCATCCTTCCTTAATAGCTCAAAACGTGAAGCTCTTCTATGTCAGAGGTATGGCGTTGCCTCCAACATCTTTAGACTAGATACTACTTCATCATTATTATGCTATTCATTGGCCCTTTGTGTTAAGCACAACTTCAATGGTTCATGCCTAAGACACTCATACCATGCTTCTTTGACATAATTATCAATTTCATCATTAGCATCTGCTATAGTAAAAACTTTAATAAGCGATGCTTCATTCATCATCTTAAAGACATCAAACTCAAAGGACGTATTATTGAGTTTTAATGTAATCTTCCTTTTCTTAATATCAATCACCATACTGGTTGTAACAAAGAATGATCTACCGAATAAAATGGGAATTTTGAGATCCTCTTCCATATCTAATAAACAAAATATGTTGGAATCAGAAACTTTCAAACCTTGGGAGGTATATTTTCCAAAATACTAATTGGGTGTTTATCTAACTTGTCTGCCATGGATAAACTCATGGTAGTTAGCTTCAATTCACTGACATTAATCTTCTTATAGATAGAGTAAGGCATAAGACTAACACTTATGCCCGTGCCACATAAAGCTTTATCAAAGTTGGTGCCACCAATGATACAAGGAATAGTAAATGAATATGGATCTTTCATCTTTGATAGTGGCTTAGACAAAAAGGTTTGTGATTCTTCAATAAGAGCTACCAATCCATCTTCTTCAAGTTTGTTTTTATGATTGATGATATCTTTCAAAAATTTTCTCCATGGTGCCATGTCTCTTATAGCTTTCATAAATGGAATTGTAATAATGATGTTTTTTAGATATTTTTTAAAACATTTCAAATTGCTTATTTAAGTTTCGCCTTAATAACCTTTATGGGAAAGGCAAAGTAGCTAAGTTCATCTTAGTCTCATCATAGGTATTGGACTTTTCCTTCTTAGTTTAATTCTTGGCTTTCTCAAGCGTTGTACCCTTTGAAGTCTTCTCATCATTACTTGCTTCAATCTCCATTACGTGATTGTCAATCTTTGGTCCTTTGGATTGGGCATTCTCTACATCCTTGCCACTTTTCAACGTATTGAATGAAAAGTCTCCATTTTTTGAAATTTTGATTGACTAAGGAGCTTTCCCATAGTTTTGGAATTATTGAAAGCTTATTGGGCAATTTAGGTCTCAAGCATATGGTTATAGGTAGCAAGTTGGTTAATCCTTAATTCCAATTGCTTAAATTTCTCCATGGTTTGCTTATTGGTAGCCATTTATTGAGCTATGTACTGTTCAAAAAGGACTTCAAGGTTAGGCTTAGGTGGTATAGGTTGTATAGGTTATCTCATTGGGAAACTAAGTGGGCTTTTATTGATTGGGTTGAATAGAGGGTTAAGTTGCACGAAGTGTTTGATCAAGAGAAATCAAGATGTTTCCTTCATTATTGGTTAAAAGTATTTGGCTTAGGTCTATTTCGTTGGTTGTAACTCCCTTCAAGAAAGTTAGCTTGCTATTCGGAACTCGCTTTGCAATCATGGTATAAATAAGGTCCACCACACAATTCACATAAGACATTCAAACTTTCCACTACATTGATTTTTGACTTTGTGATCAACTTTGTTAAGGCACCCACTTTTGCAGTTAACATGTCGATACTATCCAACTCAATTACTCCCTTTTACTTTAACCATTGTTGTTTCTTCACCTATATATCCTTGCGAGGCAAGTTCTTCTAATAATGATATCACTTTGGTTATTATCATTATCATCCATTTCCCACTAGCACCTGCATTCACAATGCTCCTATCTTCATTAGTCAATCCATTATAGAAAAGTTAGGGAATCATCCATTCTAGCAAACCATAATGAGGACATTATCTTTGAAGCTCCTTGAATCTTTCCCATGTAGTATAAAGTGACTTACCCTTTTCTTGTTTAAATGTAAAGATCCCATTGCAAAGTTTTTCTATCTTTTGTGATGGAAAATACTAATGAAAGAATGCTTTGTTTTAATTGATCCCATGTAATGATAGAGTTTTAGGGTAAACTAGAAAGCCATAATTGTGCTTTATCCTTCATTAGAATGGAAATAGCCGCAATCTTATTACATCATTTGATATGCCATTTATCTTAAAGGTTATATGAACATTGAAGAAAGTAAGAATATGAGCATATGGATCCTCTCCCGTTAATCCTACAAAATGATTATTCGTCAATAATTGATTATTTTGCACCATTTTATCACACTTGGCCTAATTTCAAAGTTGTTGTAGGCAATGATAGAAGCAATAATTCCTTCAAAATTCTCCATTATATTCGGCATAGTGAAATCGCCTAAGGTTCTTATTTCTCATGCCATTCTTATTGATTCAATTGACATTCTTTTTGTTTAATAAGTAATCTTCTTTCCCTACGAAAATGATAAAGAGTTCATTCAGTTTTTGGGTCTATAAGAATAATACTATCAAAACTTTGAGAACAATGCATAAAATCAATCAAAAGTACATAAAAATAAACAAATAAAAATAATAAAGCCAAAATTCTAAAATTAACCTTTCATTAATCTAACCTAATATTAATTCAAATTAAAATTTGGTTTCCTTAGTATCGGTGCCAAAATCTTGTTGTGGATTTTTTAGTGTGTGTGTATATATATCCCTTCTTAGTATAATGTAAGTAAGGGGTCAGTCCACAAGGAAGTAAAGTAAATCAAGTATTAGATGACTAAGTACTCTAGATATCTAGGATAACAAAGTAAATTAAAGAATAGGGTAAACTAAACTACCAAAGCAACTAAAACTAAACTAATTTAATAATAGAAATCAAATATATATATGCAAATCAAACTAGACAACACATATTCAAATGAAATAGCTAATGGTCATGAAATGTTGCAGAATGAATTGATTGGAGGATCAACTTAATGTCTTTAAGTGCTTATCACTAAGTCAACCAATGATGTCTATGAATAAAACTATACTCACTGTTGCTTTTCGTATAATTTGTAAACATCAAAGTTATGTTCCATTCCAATCCTTTAAACCCCTTTAGAGTAAATTTCCTCTCTTGAGTCTAATCCTTTAACCTAAGTGAATCTAATTGGTTTTCCATCAAAGAAGCTAACTTTCATTATGAATCCTTGACTAACACATTTTATATGGTGATCAATCATATATAATAATAATAATTCACAATCAAACTAAAATTCAAATTCATTCCTATAAAAGAAAAATGGTCAATTCATTGTTTTATAGAATAGTGCAATATAGTCCATACAACTTAGCCTAAATACATAATTAAATCAACAAGGCAAATAAAAGAATAAGAGAACATAATGAGTCAGAAAAAAAGAAGAATGAAATGAAGATCTAAAGAGTTCTTCATTATTTGGAAAGATTGGACTTTTGCTGGAACTCCAAAAGAAGCAAACTCCAAGTTGGAAGAATGCTTCCTTTTACAAATAACTAGCTCTCTCTTTCTAACACTTCTTGATTTTTCTTGAATGATTTATGAGTTATTTTTTATGTCTGAATGTAGGTTTAGTCCATGTATTTATAGGCCTTAAAGTTCCTTCAGTCATGCTAGTTTCGAAGAGGTGCCTTTACGAAAGGGTGTGATGAAGTGATGTTGTAACTACTTAGCACATTGCTGCCAACTCAAGGTCCACTCGATACAACTCCTTTCTATCCCAATCACTATGCCAACTCAGCATAGTCTATCATTACTGGTGATAGACTAACTTTTTCCTTCGTTGCTCATTTTACTTTGTTATTTAGTCTACGGCCCCGTAATGTACTTGTATGCAGAATTTAAGCTCGAAAATGGCCTACAAAACATGAAACTTACATAAGAACTATCAAAGTAAAACTAGGCTTAAAATCAAAGACAATATTGATACAAATATGCTAAAAACAAAAGAAACCTAGATAAAAAAAAATCCCTATAACACTATACTAATTTGTATGATATCAATTGGTACATATCCAATATGGCTCGATGTGTCGATATATGCAAGTTAAAGTTATTTGGCATGAAAAGTCATGATTGTCATAGGTTTATGTAGTAATTACTCCCCATTGCTTTTCATAAGTTGTTGCCTTCACAAGTATGAGTTGAGTTTGTTTTTTAAAAAACTCATTGCACCGCAAATCAAGGAGGAAGATATGGCATGTTTAGAAATTGACATTTCATTAATTTTGTGTAAGTTGGAACATATTTTCCCTCAAAGTGTCCTTGATTCAATAGAACATCTAGTTGTACACTTGGCATATGAAGCGAAGCAAATAGAACCTATGCACTATAGATGGATGTATCCTTTTGAGAGGTACATTAAATGTAAAAGTTTCCATTGTACACGTCATTTCAATGTCAATCTACTAATTTTTAATCTATTCACGTATTTATGTTGTAGATTTCTGAGACATTTCAAAAATAATGTGAAGAATAAAGCTTAGGTTAAAGGTTGTATATGCAATGCATACTTAGTTAAAGTTAGTTAAAGAAGCATTATCATTTTGCTCATATTATTTTGAATCATATGTGTATACAAGGCACAAAAGAGTACCACAAAATGATGATAGTGGAAACTCTAAAATATTCATTATTCTATGAAATTTTTCAATATTCACTCATCCAGATAAACCATTTGATAGACCTAAAAGAAAAATATTGATAGATGAAGAATATTATGCAGCTCAAACATATATTCTTCTAAACTATCGTGAAGTAACTAAATATGTTGAGTAAGTTATAATTCTTTTCCAACCTTTATTTTATACTTCTAAAAATGATATACAAGTATACAAATATTAATATTATGTTATGCAAATTTTATGAAGCTTATACATTGACATGATGAAGCACACTTTTCCAATATATCCAACGATGTTGTTGATAAAAAGTTGAAGACAAAATTTTGATATTGGTTCGACTCATATGTGAGTATACCCTAACTAATATTACAAAAGTAAATTTTATAAGAGTAATTATAAAATGACAAATGTAGATAATGAGTTGTTTTATTTTTTTAGGGAAATGATCAACCAATGGAATCACATATCAATTTATTATAGATCTTACAAAAGGTCCGTTACGCAGTGTAATTATGCATCTTGTTTACGTTGTAAATGGATACAAGTTTTCCACTGAAAAATATGGTTCCAATAGGGCATCAATCAATAGTGGAGTAAGTATTAAGGGTTTGAACTATAGTGAAAATGCATATGACTATTATAGTCGAATAATCAAGGTGCTACAGATGAAATATCTTGCACTTTTGATCAAAAGAACCATTTTATTTAAATTTGAACTGTTTGATCCAATGCCTAATGTTGGGATGAAAGTGCATGAAAATTACAATATTATTGAAATCAACCACAAGTGCATGTTTAACAAATATGAACCTTTTATATTAGTGATTCAAGCTTATAAAGTGAATTATCTTCCTTATCTCAGTTTACAAAGGGAAAAAGTTGATTAGTGGATAGTATTCAAAATAAAATCTCGATCATTTGTTGAAATAAATGATGAATTTGTTATTAAGACATCATCTCAAGCTTAGTGTTTCTCAAGAGGATGATGTCTTAATAGTGTTTCTTAATTCTTTGATGCCTAGATTAGATGTTATGTGTTTTCTATTTCTTTTGAGTTCTAAGTTTTATTCTTTTGTTATGCTTTTGACACCTTAGGGAAATGATCAAGAGAGGAACTCAAGTTTCCCTTGACCTTGATACCCCCTTTTGTGTTAGAATTCATAATGTCATATGAATAATATTATTCTACTCCTTTAATCCCTTTGATTGTTATGGGCATTCTAACTACTCTCATGTTAGGTTCTGCCCTAGATGTTCTAGCACTTTTATGATTAAGGTGAGTGATGACCTTAGGACCTCGCTTAGATGAATCTTTATCTTAGGTTATCCAATATCCTCTAAATGCTTAGCATGTATGGGTGTGTGTTTATTTCTTTCCTTTTGTCTATGATTCATTTACTTATGTACATGTGTTATGAGTTGTAAATTATAGTTTGTGATAATTAAATGTGTTATCTTAAACTTAGACACATGCTAGGTACCTTAATTATTGGGATATGGTATGGTGATCATTATGGACTTTGCTTTCCTTTCTTTGTTTACTTTAGATTCCTTTCCTTATTTGTTTTCATGTGATTCATTACTAACTTTATTTTTTTTTTAGATGTAGGTGTGAGTGCTTGGGATTAGATCATGGACTTGGCGTTAGCAATGTCCCATGATGAATGTTACATGTGAATGGATGATGTATGTTTACCTTATACCATCAATATGTGATCCTCATCCCTTCTTATGTATATATATGAATGAATGATGCATGTTTATCCTTTACCATGAGTGCATGACCGCTTTCCCTTTGGTTGATGACTTTATTTGTCAAAATGGATTACGTTTAGATGCATGTTTAGGGGTGGTAATTAGAATAATCAATAACTCAGTTAAAATATTAAAAGTGAACCAAAGATGCCCAAAGGTTGGATCCTAATATCTAGGTAGTTTAGGGTTGCCTAACCTTTTTTCTAAGTCATACACAATTTTTAAACCCTATCTCTGTTGGGGTAAAGATGAAATGGACCTTCTAATTAACTTAGATTAGGTTCAAATTTTGCCTTCCCTGGATTTTTGTCCCGACCAAAGTCAGTTGGCAACTCCACATTTCCTAGGGATGGTACCAATGTATTGTCCCACCTTGGTCCCCCTTTAACCATTATTTTAGACAAAAGGCTTTTATCTTATGTAAGGCCTAAAAGATCCCTCATTGATCCAAATCGTGTGCCATTATTATAGGTTACTACCAATGTATGATCCTTTATCCTTCTGATCCTCTGATGATCAATAAAAGGTAGGAGTCACAAGAAAGATTTTACTTATTTGAGCATAATCACGAAACATCTGAGGCGATCACAGTGGTGACTCCACTAAAAACCTAAAATTGACTTTATGTTTTATTCCTTAGTTCATTTTAAATATTTTAAATTTGTTACATAGTCCCTAAGATTCATATGTTCTTCACACTTTACCATAAGCACTTGGTGCCCTTAGACAAACTGATAGTCTTCCAAACTTAAGACTTAAGCTCTATTTGGGCTTAGGAGATTGTAAAGAGCATTCATCACTTATGAGTCTAGTACTTTTGAGTATATCAAATGGGGGATAACGACAATTGCTGCTCAAGCTTATGAAAACCATCAATAGTAGCAACCCTATTAACTGCTAGGCATATGTGGAAGCCATTAGTACCTTGGAATAGGATGCCCCACTTTGCATTTCTTCAAAGGAAGAGAAAAAGTCCTCAAAGAACATGGTTAGTTATCCATAATGTAAGCGTAAATGTAATCCCATTCCCCTTGATGTAATTATTTCCTATATGTAAATACTTGTGTATTCCCTTTTCCTACCATGTAAATACCTTTTATGTAAATCCCTCTTTCCTTAAAAGGGATTTCTTTCCTTGCTTGTACATGTTTTTTTAGTATGCAAAGAGTTTGTCCTCTAGTGCTTTGATGTATATGTTCTTTAGAGGCTTTAACTTCCTTGGTCTGTGGTAACCCTATGTATTCCTTATAACGACCATTTTCATTTACTAATCATGGTATTAATGTCCAAACTTACATATGCATACAAGTTTATTACATAATCCAACAAATATTAATGTACATATATGTCAACTAATGTTCAAGGGTAGTGACTATAAATTGTTTCCTATATAGATATATGTACATGGCATAAGGAGAGAGAGTTGGAATTCAGCTAACGACCTGCAGTCCATGTGTCTCTATGCAAAACTCCATCCACCAATGTATCCAAACCCTATGCTTCAATATATGAAAAACATAATTATGATTTGGTGAGTCGCTACTTAATGAATAAAAATAATCATCAAATTCTAATGGCATAACCAATAATCAAATATCATCAAGATACATTACAAGTATAAGAATTGAATATGCAAGTGTAAATGCAATATATTGATTTTTGTCATGACCTTACAAGGCAAATACTGCTCCCAGAAATTCATGTGATTCAAGTGACGTTTGAGTTTGCTAGCCAACATATAACAAGTGAATCATTTGATCATTAACATGTGCTAATAGGACATATTGGTCCCTTTTCCAAGTGATTTATTTGAAAGTGTTTGACAAGCCGATTACAACATCCTTTTAGTTCCTAATGCAAGTGTTCATTCATAATGGTATACCAAGTAATCATTAAGTGCATATAATTCTCAGTTGACTTGTATTCACATGTAAAATGTAACAATTCAATCAGATATGCATGTAATAGAACATAATCATTTCATAAAATTATCACACATACACATTAGAATCTAATTATAGTTTTTACTCACCTTTTATTGTGACCAACCTTTACGGTAGGTTTGGTTCTCTCTAAGTCTCCCAAAAAGTACTAAGATCCTAAAATTTGATAAATACATGGTTATAGGTATGTAAAAATGATTATGAATGCTTGATATGGAACAACGATATGATCAATGCAAGTGGACCTAGTGTTTATGCATATTTTATTTATATGGCAGCCTAACCTTACTAGACTCTCATAGTAATAACTCTAGATATACTAATCCAAATGACTTGATTCTTTCTTTTCAAATAAACTAGACACATAATGATATTCAAATTTCAGGTCAATATAAGATATATATAAAATATGGTGAATTTTTGAATTTTTCCCTATTTCATGTCATCTCAATCTGAGTAGGTCTTACCTTCTTAGGTATATCTCAAATTGTACAAATCCAATTGTAAAAAAGATTTACCAGAAGTTAAAAACAACATAAAGGAACATTTTTCATGTTGTACTCATTGTATAATTCTGTCAACAAAGTTACCAAAACAAATAACTAATCTTAGGGTGAGCAGGTTTTCAACATGTTGATAATTAGTCATGATGAAGAGGCAATATCTCATTAATCATGACAAATTTGGCAAATATATTTTATAGGCATGTAGATAAGATATAAATATACAACTTTAAAGTTTAATACATCATCAAATTATGATTCTATGGGCATCAAATTATTGGAGAACAAAATTATAAGACTAATGATGTTTCATTGGGTTTAGGGTCAGTCATAATCAAATAAGCCATATTTATTTCTACACAACAAATCAAGAAAAATTACTTTATAGGTATTTATAGGGGATATAACCCTAAAAATTTCATGTTTTGCACTTTGTCTAAATCACCACATAAAGTCATCAAAATATATGAAAACAAAAAGATTGAAGAGATTTCAATTGGTTATGAACCACCCCTAATAAATGAGCCATATCTCTTCACACACACCAAATTAAGAAAAACTATTTCACATTTATTTAGATGGAGGATAAAGTTATAACTTTCATATTTTACACTTTCCTTAATTCATCTTATATGGTTATGAAATCGTGGATACAAAATCTACTTTAACAACAAAACCAACATAATCAGCTCTTGTTTCTTTTCAGTTTCAACCTCCATACATGAGCTCTACCTGAAATTACTCAATAATTCTTTCTAATCATACATGTTTAACATATTATGAGGGAAGAATTTCATGTAAGAAGAAGATAATTTCACTTGCCTTTTTTTCCAAAACTAGAAAAGTTTAGGGTTTTGATACAAACGAGGTGGAACTAGCTTTTGACCCGTTTGATGAACACAAATCCTAAGTATAATTCAAAGATCAAGAAGAAAATAAATCCTTAAATATAACAAGATCTCTAAAAAACTTATTTATAGCAACCTAGAATATATGATTTAAGTTGTATTAATCTGAATCCTAAATTAACCAAGTAATTCATAACCTATATTCAACTAATTTTATAAAATTATCAAGCTCACTCAATAATCTCACTAAGTCCACTCAAGAACTTAATAAGAGAATCAATCACATAAAGTTTCAGCAAAAATCATCTATTTTTTTCCTATTAGTAACCATATAGAGGCTTAAATACCTTCATAAATGTTAAGAAAACGTTAAAAAACTTTGTCTAATTCAACCTTATATGTTCTAGCTGAATTTACAACTTCTAAACCTATTAGGAGAGCTAATATCACTCCCACATAAAGACTAAAAGCAAATAATCCTATTGGTTGCCATGATTCGACCTATCTAATTTCTAGCATTACGACACCTTATTTCAAGGTTCCTTACACAAATAAATAACTAACTAAAGAATCCTAACTCAAAGCAATATGATATTTAGCCAATGAGGAGAATTGCTTATGGCAATAGGAAGACAATGCCAACTAAGCAAATCTGGCATGGATCTTTAACACTTGGGCTTATCTTTACATTCTGGGCTCAATTCCATGCTATGAAAGAATGGTGTTGGGCTTTGGTCCTCTCCATCAATTGAGCTCCATCAAATTAAATTAAGCACTCCACTTGAAGAGTCAAAGCTCCCATCCTCATGGATTTGGGCTTTATGCAATCCTTAGTCTGTTTGGGCCAATTCTTTATATGTCTTTCCTTGTTTGAGAGCTACAAGTGCATTTTAAACTTTTTTAGCCTTCTTCTTATAATTGAGCCTTTAAGTCATAATGGATCATCCCTCATTCCTCAAAAGGATTGATCCTCGAATCTAAACCTTCATCAAAATCAAAAGGAGACAAATTGTAATATTAAAAGTACCACTAACATTATAATAATCACTTGGCAAATTTAATTTGTAAGTATAATCATTAACCATCTCTAAAACTAAAAAGGTCCATCTCTCCTAGGGCTAAGCTTACTTTTCCTAAGATTGGGAAATCTCTCATTCTTAAAGTGTACTGAAACCCAATATCCTGGTTCAAATACAACTTTAACTCTACCCCTATTTATGTTTCTAACTATTTGTCCATTCCTATTTTGTAACATCCTTATCCCTATTCATTGGCATTATCACATGAATATATTCATTGCACAAATGATATGAAATCTCACATGAACATATGCACATGATAAATAATCATTTACACATATGAATTGTAAAAACACGACAATTACAATTGCACCGTTGCATTTGGGATACTTGAACATATATGCAGTGTTGCATAGTTATATGACAAATTATTTCATGTTGTGTGCTTATTATGGCATCATAAATAATGGTGTTTGAGAGCTCATCTAAAAGTATAAGGAGCATCTAGGAATTAGGAGATGGATGGAAGTGCTTAAAGAGTAAAGAAGAGGGACTAAAAGAGGAAAAGTGACCTTCCAACCAATGGAAATCAAACACCGTGATTTTATATTATTATAATAAGTTTATATCTGCTAATTAGGGTCAAAATTGAAGGGAAAACTGTGGGTTATACTAGAAACAAAGAGAGAGCAAAGGAAATAAGGAAGAAGAAGAATAAGAAGAGAGGGAGAAGAGTGAGCTGCCTAAGGTTTTCCAATTCTGGGACAGTAGGTAAGTAAATCTATCTTCTTCTCAACTGGAATTAACCTCTCATGACATGTTAATCATGCATGGTTAGTGAGTATTATGGAGTAATTGTGGTAGAGCTCTTGGATGGAAGTTGTAATCCAAGAGAACAAGAGCTGATTCTGTTTA
This sequence comes from Omphalea diandra, assembly GCA_949677035.1. Lineage (NCBI taxonomy): Eukaryota > Viridiplantae > Streptophyta > Magnoliopsida > Malpighiales > Euphorbiaceae > Omphalea > Omphalea diandra. Next base: position 882 of record CATIWR010021733.1, on the reverse strand, counting down.
TTTTGCTGTTAAAGCAGAATTTTTCACCCACGATTTCATAACCCTAGAAGAGGAATTGGGGAAAATACAAAACATGAAAGTTGTAGCCTTATGTCTCATATAAATTCATATTCAACAGTTTTATTTGATTATGTGTGTGTGAAGAGATATGACCCTTTAGTAGGACTAGGTCAAATCCGAATTGAGATGATCTCAGTCTTCTATTTTCTTATATTTTAATGGCTTATGTTCTGATTTTGATAGATTGCAAAACATGAAACTTGTAGGGTTATATTCCCTATAAATACCTGTTAAGTAGTCTTGATTAATTTTCTCTGTGGAAAGAGATATGGATCATTGATTGGAACTGACTCTGTACTCAGATGACATACCACCTTTCTTTTAATTCGGTTTTCCAAGAATTTGATGAACATAGACTCAAAATTTGATGATGGTCCAAACTTAAAAGTTGTATATTTATGTCTGATCTACATACCATTGAAATATTGTTACCAAATCCAGCATGGTTGCTGAGATATTATCCCTTTATGACTAGTTGTCAACATGTTATGAACCTACTTGCCCCGAGATTGGTCTTTTGTTTTGGTGACCTTATAGACTGAATTGGATAATGAGTAAAACATGAAAAATGTTCATTTATATGTTTTGTAACTGATGGTAGAATATTATTGTAATTAGACAAGTACAATTTGAGATATGCCCAAGAATACAAGACCTACTCAGACTGAGATGACATTACAACATGGCATAACTTAAAAATTCACCACATTTTATGTGTATCTGATATTAGCCTAAAATTTGAATATGTTGTCCCATTATATGTCTAGTTTGTTTTAGAAAAGGAATCAAGCCATTTGGATAAGTATATCGAGAGTTATTACT
>CATIWR010021727.1:0-82350 GCA_949677035.1 Omphalea diandra | reverse complement strand
CTAATTTAGTTAAAAAATATATAAATTTGATTCAATTTAAGTTATTAAAATATTTAATTTTAAAATAAAATAATATTTTTTATTTAAAGTTAATATTTTGGTCAAACTTAAATTCGAATGCAACATACCTAAAATTCTTTTTTTTTTATTTTGATTTGATGATTATACATGATCTTTATATAATATGAATTTATTTGATCTAAATCTGCAAAGAAAATATAATTCAAAATTAATCTGATCTAAACTTGCTCAACCTGACATATTTACTACCACCGAACATATATATATATATTTCAAGTAATCGCACATAATTAAATTATATTTTAATATAGCTATTAAGCAGAAATGTTATCAAAATCAACTTCCTGAATCTCATCCTTATTTAAGTTTTCGCCTTCCTCATCTAATTCTAATATATGACTAATTTGTGGATGGACCTTAGAAATGACAACAGGGCGGGGATTCTCCTTGATGGGATAGAAAATCTCTACCCTTTCTCCCCATGGGGTGGGGTGAAGATTATAACCCTTGCCCCATGAGTCATCGTGAGAACTTTCGAAGTGGATCTCCATGTGAATTTGAAAAAATTTAATATAGTTTTATAAGTTTTTTTATTTATTAGATATATATTTCATATTTGTTAGATGTATATATAAATATTTTATTTATATAATTATATATTTTATATATTCATTAATTTATAGTATAAAATATTTTTATTTTATAATTTAATAAAATATATTTAAAAATAAAAAATAAAAAAATTTTATCTCGTGAGAAATCTCCACAAAGGCGGGGGATAGGAAAACTTCTCCCCATTGCCATTCTTAATGGGCCTTATGTGCCACAATAATTTCAGTCACAAATTGTGGCCCTGATTGCTGAAAATTAATATCATGACGAAATATTCTCTTCATTTCACAATAATAGTCATTTTAAAGGAATGCACACATATTAAGAAAACTATTAAATAGTTTTAATATTAGTTTAGATAGACAAGTATACCTTCTATATATCAAAAAAACTATTAAATAACTTCAAATAGTTTCTATATTATTGATGAGGGTAAAATTGAAAAAAATGTAATCAATGATAAATAAAAGTCATCAAATAATAGATATTGTGAAACAAAATTTTTTGTTTCTGAAGCGACTATTATTATGAAACGAAGGGAATACTTACGAATTCACAAACTGAGCCTCATGCTTCCTCTGGATTGAATACAACACCCTTACCTTGATGCCAGCATTATATATTTACGGATTAATAATGACACCAAAATCGTAGAAATTTTAGTTAATGTCGACAAACGTTGACGGGGATTAACGATGTTCGGCGATAACTAGCACTTTGCATAAAATATTAGTGCTTTAAACAGAAGTCAATGAATAATAAAAACCAAATTAAAGAAAGTTGTAGATAATATAGTCGGTGTTCAACTGAATATTGCAGCAACACTTGTTTCACGATATAATGATTTGTTGAATACAATATGTTGTCCATTTCTCAGGAAAAAGAAAAAAGGGTTATCGGATAGTCCCATTATGAACAAAGTGCATCTTGTTTACAAATAATTAGTAAGCTATGCCGATAACATTATACTACTAACTATAACTACTAGGGATTATAATTTTAGCCCTGGTTCAACTCTTCTGCTGGCATGTGCACTTCCACTACGTATATGATTGCTAATTGAATCAAATTAATTCAGAATAAAAATATCGTAAAGAGAAATACAAAATGATTACAATAATCTTTTTTTTTTCAATTAAAATTCACTTTTCATTTTTACGTGAATGGTAAAATAATTATAAAATATTTTATAAAATCACATTTATTGTTTTGATCTCAATCAATTTGATCTAAAAGACATCTTTCACGCGGCACATATTTTAGAGTACTTGACTTGCAATTAATTCCATTAATCTAGACTCATTTTAATGTACACCAAATAGGGGGTGGACTGCATACAACTCAGTGTAGGCAAGTGGGTGGTCTCACTGCAATTTAGGAAATGATGGGGATTTGTGGGAAAATTTTGTTAATTTTTACACGTCTCCACTGAAATTTATGAAAAGGAGTCACATTGTCATTGTTTATCATTATAAGGGATAACTGTGGAATACAAATGATTTAGGGTCAAACATATAATTTTAAAAACTATATAAAGTATATTTGGTATTGCTATTAAAAAAATATGATCCTGAAACAAAAAATATTAAAGATTTTTTTTCTAATATATTATGACTTTTTTCAATATGAGTTTATAATTAAAATTTTTAATTTTGAAAAAAGTTTATCTTTAACACTTTTATCAATAATAATTTTTTTACTTGTAAAACTTATATAAATATATAATCAGAAAAAATATTCTTTTAATTTTTTTTTATCTCAAAATCAGATTTTTCGAATAGGAATGTCAAACATACTTATACTCTAATATAATAGCTCAAGCCCATACAATAGCAGCCAGGTACTAATAAGCTTTCAAGTCATCGAGTTTCTATCTTAAGCTAACTTCCCTGCTTTTTTTTTTTTTTGATAAAATGGATTATTTTATTATTATTATTATTTTGTTAATTTCATTTTTATGTTTTTCTAGATTTTTACTTTATAATTATTATTTTTCTTTGCAAGAGATGTCCCTTTTTTTGAGTTTAATAATTTAAAATTTATTATTTAATAATATATATGATATATTATAAATATCGTCTCCCAAATCTATATTATATGAATTTCAGTTTACATTACACTATAACATCATATCTAATTAAAATATCTATAATTAATAAAGATGTAAAGTTATCGAAGAAAATTCATGGTAAAAATAAAAATTATGATTTTAAAACTTAATCAATATGTTGTTATTAGTAGTGTTAAAAATTGATTTTTATTTGCACTCTAAATTATTAAATTATTTTCTTTTGTAGATGTTGTATAACTATTTATAAATAAAAATATATTCTATTATTCTAAAAAATAATTAAAATTGTTTAATATTTAAAATATTAGTGAGAAAATATTAATATTTAAAATTTAATATTATAAATATTAATATTCAATATTATTTAATATTTAAATTATTACTTAAAATTCTAAAAAAATTTAAATATACCTAAATTTTAAATATTAAATAAATATATTTTTAAAGACTGAGATTATGCCTCCACTCAATAATATCTTTGGCTCCACCATAGATTTTACTAGTATTATAGGAGATTATCTGCTAATTAATAGCATAATGAATATCAAATTATAGATATAAATTTCATAATATTACTAAAAATTTTAATATTTAATACTTTATTTATTTTTATAATTGTTTTTACTTGTAATATTCATTATAATTAATTTCTTAATAAATTTAATAAGTTATAAGTTTCTTTTTTCTTATATTATTATCTATTTATTAGATAACCAATTATCTTAATTAACGTCAAGTTTATATTGATTTAAAGATTAATATTATATAATTATATCGATATACAAGGAGCATGTTTGGTATACTATAAATTTTTTATTTTCATATTTAGTATATTAATTTACTTAAAAATTTAAGAATAAAATTTTAAAATATCGCATTATTCTTCTTATTATATAGATATGCTAAATAAAAATATTAAAATTCAAAAATATTTATTTTAGAATAGAATTTTATTTTTCCTTCCTTAGTGTAATAAAAATATGCCATAAGCATATAATAAAAAAACTTATTAATATAAGTATTGTTGTGTAACTGATTCAATATAAATATAAATTTAAACATCAAATAAAAAATTGACATAACATACATCTAAAAATGCTTATTCACTTTAAATGATTATTATATATCCAAATAGAGTCTGAAAAGAGTGCGACTTTAGACAATAAAGTAAATCGGCTTAATATGAAACTTTGTCTTGTTGTGGAGTGCGGCCGGCTGCGTGCCCTCTCACTTTGGGATATGTTAATATTATAATAAAGTATTAGTTTTTATATTTTTGTAATGCAACAATTCACATACCAGTATAAATAAATAAATATATATATATAAACCTTTTTTTAAAAAAAAAGAATTAATAACCGGAAATGAATATTCAGATAACTTTTTAAAAAGCTTCAGCATTTTTTTATTGAAAATTCAACATAAATTAAACTGGACATAATATAATTCATCATTATTGTATTTATTTAAATCAAGTAAATTTTAAAATATCACTTAATCAAGTTCATTAAAAAATAAAGTCTAAATTCATGTAATTTAGTTCAATAGGCATAAAGTTAATTACTGAAATATTAAATATATTTAGAATTAAATGAATTATATTTATTGTTATTAGTCATTCTTATCATTCTTTTAATGATGTGAATTATAAAGGGTAATTTAATAATTTGAAATTCAGTTGCTTCACTATTCATTTCACCTTAAAGCTGTCATTATATGCAATTGCGAAATTAATGATTCATTTAAGATAATTGCTGATATATAGTTCTTCAATTAAGTCCATACACATAAGCAAGCATTTGGAAATCAAAGTAAAAGCTCAATATATATATTGGCGCCTGGAGTATTGTCTTATTATTATGCTGTGTGGGTAGTGTATGATATAATAATAATATGTATGGCTTTTAAAATGTACCCTTTAGCGCAATTTATGATCAAGTGATCAAAAGTGTCCATTAGGCTGCCATATGACCAAGTTCAGCTTTGGACGTAATATTTTACGTTCTCCAATCACATACAGAGTTTGTGTCTAAAAGGGAGTAGGTCTAGCACTTATATTACATGCATGTCAACAAAGGCAATATTGCAATTTGAAGTGGAAGAATGCAAGACGTTGGCACTCTTCTCTAAATTCTCCTTGGCCATTCAGTCTTTACATGGGGAACTAAACTCCAAAACAAGCTTTTGGAATTGTCTCTATCGATTCAAAACAAATCCACTTTTTTTTTAATTGTTTATAAAGCATTTCGTTTGGGTTTTTGTTCTTGTTCAAATTGGTGGTCATTCTCTTATGGTATGTGTGGTTCAGAGATTGCGTCCAGGGATGAATTATGGGTTTTTTAAAAGCATTTTGTTTGGGTTTCTGTTCATGTTTAAATTTGTGGTCATTCAGAGATTGCGAATAGGCATGAATCATGGGTTTCTACCTAGATATCAAAGCCAATAAGAACTTTTAGCCATGTCTGACAAGCTTGGCATATCCTTGTATTGATCTTTTCTTTTTCTTTTATTGTGTTATTATGATTAGATTCAGATGGAGAAGTTATCGAATATGACTATATGAATAGTATGCACAAGTCGTTAGTTATTAAAAAAATAAGAATTAATCGTCATTTCTTGAGATGCGGATCTATAATTTCTATTCCCTTGTGATGCTAAGAAATATTTATTTGTCCAAACTTTTAATTATACATACGTACACTAATTTTTGTTTTATCATGTGCAGTATTTACATTATTATATTTTTACAAAATAATATTTGAATTATAACGGTTATGAAAAATTATCGTAAAATAGTCCAAAATGTAAAGAATACTTTATAATTATATTAATTTTAACTTATTATGAGTTTTTATAAGTTCCAATCCAAATTTTGTATTTATTGATTTTTTTATAATTGTTGTATAGTTTTTTTAATATTAAAATATGAATGGATCAAAATAAAATGTATATTTATTTAGGCAATGAAGAGAACAATTTTATTGAGCAAATATATATATATATATATCAATTTATGATAACATGCTTTTATTATTACAGACTAAGATAATGTTACTGCATTCTTTTTTATTTAAATTTTATAAAATGTAACCATTATATAATAATAATAATAATAATAATAATAATAATAATAATAATAATAATAATAATAATAATAATAATAATAATAATAATAATATAATGATACTTTATTACTCAATGTAAAAATAAAATATAATCACTATATAATGATAAAATAATTTTTTTATTTAAACCTTGTGAAATATAATCACTATGTAATAATAATATATTAATATCCAATGTGAAAATAAAATATATTGATTCCTTTATTCATTTTAAAATTCAATGATAAAAAAATCATGATTATCTTGTCTATTTCATAATTTGTACTTTATAATTTTTTTGATACACTCCATGTTGAACATGAAAATTTTTTATCTATTATGATTATTTTTATTTCCATATTCATAATGAATCATTAGTAATTATTTTTTTGTGAAGAAGAAGTCTTGCAAAAAAAAAAAAAAGATAAATAATACTCTCTTATTGGGAATTTAAATTCATAAAAAAATGACTAGAGAATCAAAGTAAAGTTATCATGATTATAAGACATCATCTTTACATAGCAAAGTTTCAATAACGCTGAAATAATTTTTTTTTATGAGAAGATTATGCATCTATTTTTTTACTAAGAAAATTTAAAATAACATTGATATTTTTATTTTTTAATATTATTCTATGTTAATATTTTTTAGAACTCTAATGCTAGTAAATTACATCCATTCCTTTTAAAGAAAATATAGAAGTTTAAGAATATTTAAAAATTAAAAATTATAACCTCATAGTATAAATTAATAATTTCTACGTTTTCTAATCCAAGTTCTTAAAATTTGTAACAAATAAAAATAAGTATTTTAATTTTATTTATTAAAAAAATATATGATTAAAAAATAATAACAATTACATAATTAATTATGTTTACATAAGATATACAACAAATTATTTTGATATATTATATCTATCCACTTATAATATATACTTATAATTTATTTAATGATTTCCATTAAATCAATATTTTATATATTTTTTAATTATCAAATAATAAAATGAATATATTTAAACTAAAAATATTAAATAAAATTATGAAAAGCGCCAACATTGATTAATGCTAGTAAATTACTATATGAAACACTTTTTATCGGTAATGATTTTGCCAAAGGACATTAACTCATGAACCCCTTTTTTTTTTTTGGCCAAAGGTTATCACTCCTCAGTTCCACTCCAACAAGTTGTGTTGCCAATAATTTTAGTGCCATTTAGCCAATCCAACTTGATTAGGCAACACCTGAAATCTCAACAAAGCGAGCAGAACAATCCAAGAGAAAGGGACAAGTAAAACCCAACGCAGAATCGTGCATAACATCACACACACATACGACACACCCCAAAAAGTATGGTAAGTTTGTTGAGTTATTAAGGAAAGTTTGTTGAGTTATTAAGGGTATATAGATCATATTAACAAAAATATTTTAGTATTTGTTAGATGAGTTGTTAAATGATAATAGTTAAAAATTTTGACTTATTATTTTAAGAGTATTCTAATTGAATTGAATTTTTTAAATAATAGATAAATAAATTTATCAAACAACTTTAAAAAGATAGATGCTTAAAAGTTTAATTTTAAGTATTGAATTATGTTATCAACCAGTTTCTTAGTTGGAGATAATTAATGATATATTAGTTTATATTGATTGAAATTATTTCTAATTAATTGTTTTATTAATTTAAATGCATAACCTTAAAAACACAATTACTTGGAAACGGAGGGAGGGAATATTCATATTAACCAGTCACTGCTAGTCAAACACCACTATATGCTATTGCAAAAAAATGTTAGAACAGAAAAGCTATTTATATCTATTTCAGTACTCATTATAGAAGTACTTAGTACTCCACAATGTCTCTTTATCGTGCTATCCCTATTTCCTAATTGATAAATATATTAAACCGCAACTTCAATTACTATAAACTAAAACCAATTTAAATACATGAGCTTTTTCAATGAATGATGCTCCCACTAGTCAAATATTCAAGTAGACAACCTTATCAATAACTTTAACATCACTAAATTAAAATTCGTTTATCAACATAAAAAACATTCATTTTGATTAGTTTCATATTTAACCTATTCATTTGAATTAAAAAAAATAAAATTGACTTGAATTGGTTAAAGATTAAGTCCATTTAAGATTAAGTTTAATGGACTCTAAATTCAAATAGAGTTAAAATTCTTTGAAACTTTACTTTTATGGCTTAAATATTATGACCTCCTTAGATTTTTTATATTATATTACTTAATCCTTTATTTTTATATATTATACTAAAATGCCATTCTAATTTACTCCCCTTAGACTATTAATATTTCTATTAAATGAATATAAAAAGTTTTTATTATGCTTAAATTTTATTCTAATTTTCATTTTTGACCATTTGCTTATCAGACCACTAAAAAATTAAATCTAAACCTATTTACATCCAACCTTATTTTCATAAGCAATTAAGTTTAGGGCTTCTATATTTTGCATAGTGGCTTTGAAAACCGCGTGAAATGGCTTGAGTATAGTGCACTTTGGTAATTGTGTTATGAGCTTGTTCCTAATAATTTGAAGCTTATTTGTAACTTGTAGATAGAGTTTATATGTGCATGTATAACTATGCAAATAAACTTAATACTCAATTAGGAGTCTTATACAATATTTGTATATAAATGATTGTAGCAAATAGAAAAAGGGTTTCGAACCCTATATATAAAAATTCACTATTCTTTTCTAAATCTCTTCATTTTTTTTTTCTTCTATTCTTCTTTTTCTTGATTTTTGTTTTTGGTTGATGACATCACTTGCCTAAATGACATTGAGTTTATGGTTTCTATCTGTATACTCACCCTTTGATTGACGGTTTTCACACCTATATATCATATCCAATTGGCTTCAGCAAATTGTTAATTTTTTTCTTGTTTGTTCTTGAGATTTTAATACTGACACCCAATTATTATTAGATTTTACTTTGGAAATTTTTAGGGTAAACATCTTTTTGGCACGCCTGGTGGGACCCTTATATGTCAGTTGAGACAAGGTATCAATTACTGAGAGCTTAGTTAGACTAGTTGGGAGACATGATCACCCAAATAAAAAGCAGTTGTGAACATGATTAACAATAAGTCCAATGGAAATCCACAGGCTAATAACCTAACTCAAGAGGATGATTTGGTTGATTGTCAAAGGCATGCTCTCATGCCTAGATAATCTGTCCTCACGGCCGTTGATTATTCTCAGATTACTAGCTAGGTCACAGCTAAGAATCACACCATGTTTAATAATATAATTAATCAGATGATCACGGTTATTCGGCCCTTGGTGGAGGACAATAAGGCCATTCAAAAGGACATTTAAGGCTTGACTAGATGAATAATTTCCTAGACCAATTAACCACCCTCCTTAAGGGAAGATAAGCTCATGTGCCAGACAAGAGATTCCCAATTAAGGCCTTTTGCTGAAAGAGAATCAAAGATAGTGTAAATTCTTACTTGCCCAAGTCACACTGAAGTAAGGATTCTCCTAAATGCCCAGGGATCTGACAGTTCATCATTCTACCAGGAAGGTATACCCGCACCTTAAGGTACTTTGCAGCCTAATGTTCAAATACCATTATATCATCAGCACAACCAAGCAGCTGATGGACCAGCTATGGTTTTCACATATGACGCTATTGGAAATGAAATTCCTTTATCAGGTACTATGGGCAACCAAACGACTTAACCACAATACAAGTATGAGTATCGCCTAACCTCTTTGGATCGTTTCAAGCTGATTAACGCTCTTGAAAAGATAGGGATTGACATAAAGCCCTTATCTAAATCGACTTATTCATAGTCGTACCCTAAGTGGATAGATAGGTGTTATCCTTTCCCTAGAAGTTACAAAATTTCAGAGTTCACTTTATTTTCAGTGGAGGATAATGATTTGATAGTTGAGCATGTGGCTTGATTTTCTATGGCATATGGGGAGGCAGCGACTAAAGACTTCTAAAAACTACATTTGTTTTGAAATTCTCTTACCAAGACTGCATTTACCTGGTACACCAATCTCCCAGCAGGGTCGACTGTGAGCTGGAAACTCATGAAAAAGAAATTCCTTACTGAATTTTATAAAGCCCCTCATTCGATCACTTTGGTCAACCTTCTCAAACCAAATAGTTAGTAGGAGAGTTGATTGAGAAGTATATCCTCATGTTTTAGGAAGGTTAGAATCTTGTTCCATACTAAATTACCTGAGATTGACTCTGTAACTTTGGCTTTGAAAAGATTACACTTTAAGATCCAAAAGTATTTTGAAGGGTATAAATTTATAGATATTTATGAGTTGAGCACTTGGGCTGCTGGCTTGGAGAAATTATTACAAGAATCTGAACAAAACAAAGGAGTCTTCGAAGGGGACATAATACAAATATGCCCATATAACCACTCTAGAGTATGATAGTTTAGACTCAGATGAGGAAGAAGTAAATATAGTTGAGTTAGTACCTAAGAAGGTTTACAAGTGTCTTGCATTGGCCAAACTGAAGCCTTAGAAGAAAGACAAGGCTAAGTAAAAGATCAAACAAATAATAAATAAGTACTCGTTCAACTTAACCAAGGCAAATGAGATTTTTTATTACTTAGCCAAGGATGGGCAACTTAAGCTTTCTAATGGCCATATTATTCCTCTAGAGAAGAAAAGAAAAAGGAAGGATTACTGCAAATACCACAACATCTGTAAGCATTCGAAGAAGAATTGCATTAATTTTAGGAATATGCTATAAAAGGTCATTGAATAGGGCATAAGGTCATGATTTCTATGGTTCAACCAATGTTGTCAAAGGTCATAGGTAAAAAAACCTATGGCTGAGGCGAAAACCGTAAATCCTTCGACTGATAAGAAATAAGCAGTTGAAACAAAATCAAGTGTTTAGTCGACTAGCGAAAATAAGCTCGTTGCCCCTGCTATGACTGATAAGCAAATAGAGGTGAAATTGATCGCCTTAACTAATAAACAAATGTAGGAAATGAATGAGCTAGTGTGCCCAACGTGCCACACTGAGTTCAAACTCATGGCCAAAGTGGAGCAAATAAAGAGTAAAGTTGAACAACAGAGGTTGAGGTATGAATCTTATAGGCGCCTAAATGTTTCTTATTCTCATGTTGTACAAAATAGGTTGGGTAAGCTCTCAAAAGTCTAAAATATTATGAGGCAGATGGGCGAGCATCACCTAAGTATAACTCAGTCAACAAAAAGGCTAATAGAGGCTGATCGATTTGAGTAACATAAGGCAGTAAGCCAATGAGGACTTTTAAATTGAACCAAACTATGATTAACTATTAGGAGGATCATAGCCCTAAGAAGGAGGTTTTTTTTACTGTTTTGCCTTTGGGTGCGCTTGCCTAAATGACGAAAACTTAAAAGAGAAGGTTTCAGAGGTAAAGACAATAATTTTGAGTCGAGTTGGAAGAAGTTAGGGCTCAAAGAAATGTTAAAAAGGGAGATGAAGGCTCAAAATGAAAAGGAAATTGAAGAGCTCAAGGCAAAGCAAGAGAGGGAGAGACTTAAGCTTAGTAAGAAAAACTATAAGCCAAACAATAAGATAAAGCCCTATGACATAGAGATCATCACAACGTGTGTGAGTCAGTGAAAGTACGAGTGCCCAAAAAGCCTGATGAAGGGCAATCCAATAAGGGTTTGTCTAGTGTTGTACAGGATAAGGCTGAAATGAACATGGTTTCCTTATTGCCATCTGATTTTTTGGCCAAACCTAGACAGAGGACTACACTTGAAGGTGACATGATTTGCCCAAGCTCAAATGATGAGAATGAGGAGAAAACGACTATAGTGGTTAAAACAACCCCTATTAGCTTAAACTAATCATATTCTGTCATTATATATTAAGGATGAGTTGAATTTAGTACTTGTTAATAGGTATGGGTTTGGGGTTTTTATCATCCCAATATGATTCCTAAAGAAGATCAGCCTAACCAAAGACCAAGTGAAAAGGGCCAACATGTCAATGAAGGACTTCACAGAAGGAGAAACAATGGTCGATGGGTATATTGAGTTAGAATTAAAGATTGGGAGATATACCACAAAGGAATGTTTTTTCGTAGTTGATGTGGACAGTAGTTACAACCTCTTATTGGGAAGAGATTGGATTCTTGCTAACTGTATCATCCCATCTTTTTTGCATTAGATGATATGGGTCTGGAGATTTGACAGAGAAGTAAAGGTGATTTATGAAGATTGAAACCCATTTACTAAAGCAGTACATTTGGTCGATGTTATCATGTATCAGGGTAAAGTGAATTTCAAGAACATTGTCAAGGGGGTAAGTGGGGATAAAACTGTTACCAAGTTAGATAAGCTTAGAGTTTTTTATGTCTAAATTGAGCGGCCCGCCTCAATAAGCATTAAAGGCTAATCCATAATGACCAAATATGATGGTTAAATCAACCAAGATGAATGAGTGCTTCAAGAGAATCAGGAGGCTAATCTTGGAGCATAACTCAATAGCCTCAGCTAAATGCATCTATGAGGATGAGTGTGAGGATCACACGGTTCAGTTATGAGTATCAGATTTCAAAATTTCACCTAAGAAGTTGGATGATCAGTAGGTTGAGACTCAAGACCCCTTGAAAGAAATAAATTCAGGCACTAAAGAGTTACTTTGACCAATATTCATCAGTGTCAAGCTAAATGTTGAATTTAAGGCTAAATTGGTGGCACTGCTCAAAAAGTGCATAGATTGTGTTACCTAGGACTATTTTGAGATACCAATGTTGGATAGGGTATTTATGGAACACCGTCTGCTTATAAAGGAAGGGTTTCACCCATTCAAACAACCCATGAGGAGAATGTCCAAGGAAGTGAAAGAGTTAGTTAGAAAAGAAATAAAACAACTCATTGGGTTGATACGAACAACAATATATGTTAAGTGATTCTCTAATATTGTTCCTGTTATGAAGAAAAATGAGAAGCTAAGGATTTGTATGGATTTTAAGAATCTAAACCTGGCTACGCCTAAAGATGAATGTCCTATGCCCATTGTGATATGATAGTAGATGCAACAACCTGTAATATGATCCTTAACTTTATGGATGGGTGCTCGGGTTACAATCAGATAAGAATTACTGAAGAAGATGTGAGTAAAATAGCCTATAAATGCCCAAGGTTGATTAGTGCTTACGAATGGGTTGTTATGCCATTCAACCTAAAAAATGTTGGGCCTACATATCAAAGGGTAACAAATAGGATCTTCTATGATATGAGTAGGAAGTAAATGGAAGTATGCATTGATGATGTGGTGGTCAAGTCCCAGAGTGAAGATGAACACTTGGCCAAGTTAAGAAAGCCATTTGAGCGAATGAGAGAGCACAAGTTCAAAATGAATCCTTTAAAATGCACGTTTAGAGTCTTGGCTGAAAACTTTCTTTGCTTTTTGGTTCACCAAAGGGGCATTGAGATTGATAAGAACAAAGTTAAGGCAATTATAGCAGCCAAGCCTTCATCCACAAAGAAAGAATTGCAAAGGCTGATCAGCTAAATAAACTTTTAAAAAGATTTATATCCAACTCTGTTGGCCGATTATTTGGAATCCTTTGCTCAAACTCAAAGATAAGGATAAGTTTGTTTGGAATAACAAACACAAAAAAGTTTTTCGATGAGATCAAATGATATTCGACCAAATCCAACCATGGTTCCCCTGAGGCTGAATGTTCCTTTATTATTATATATTTAGCCAGTGAGGAGTCCATTGGGTGTATGTCGCCCAAGAGCAAGATGGTGTAGAGAGAGCGATGTATTACCTAAGTAGAGTTCTTAATCCACCAGAGAAGAAGTATTCGGCCATCGAGATATTAAGCTTGACTTTATACTATGCTTGCACAAAACTAAGATACCACATGCTCCCAACAATAGTCTTTGTTCAAAACTAATATTCTAAAGTATATTCTCTCTAAGTCGTTTCTAAGGAACAAGATAAGTAAATAGAAAGTAGCTTAATCTGAGTTCTCTCTCCAAAATGTTCCTCGTAATGTAGTGAAAGGTCAAACGTTAGCTGATTTCTTAGCTAACCACCCTTGTGTGGACATATCAGAGGAGCCTCTTTGATATCAAACCAACTCTCCAAATTGGTAATGTTGAATGCCTACGTTGGAAAGTATGGTTTGATGGATCAAGCACAATAAGTTCAGCTGGAATAAGAATTGTTTTACAATCACCAGAAGGCCTTGTATTCGGATTATCCTTGATGTTGGATTTTCCATGCACCAACAATCAAGACTAGTATGAGGCTTTAATCATCGCCATGGAAGTTTTGGTTAAGCTGGAGGTAGAGTTTATAGAGGTGATGAGAGATTGTTTGCTTGTAATTAATCAAGTCAGTAAAGCATACAAGTGTGACTCGCCTAGCCTCAGTGCTTATTGCAATAACGCAAGGTGTTTGGTTCAAGGTTTTTAATCATGCAACCTTAAGTATATTGACATAGAGGTAAACTATTCAACTTAATCTGCTAGTGGTTTCTAGTGAGGGCTTTTTACAATTCTAGTTTTATATTGCCTATAATATGTTTTGTATGGAAGATCATAAAAGAGTTCGACTAGCATGTTCATAACCGAAGTTTGTAAGTTAGATTTTTTAATAGACTAGAGAGGGGAGATTATTTCCTACTTGAAAGATCCAAATGCATTGACCGAACTGCATGTGCAAAAATGAGTAACAAAGTTTTGCTACCTTAATTAGAAACTCTATCATCAAGGCATAGATGTGGAAATACTATTGTGCATAGGGCCAAAATAGGCTATGTTGATGATGGCTAAAGTTCATAAAGGAATAGCTGGATCCCATCAATCAAGAAGGATGATGTAGAGGTTGCAATTGAAGTATGGGTATTATTGGCCAACCATGGAAAGGATAACTTCAACTACACTAAAGGATGTCAAGCTTATTAACAACATAGATTGATTCAACACCTTCCTACTAAAGAGCTACATTTAATCATCAAGCCATGACCTTTTAAAGGTTGAGCAGTGGATATTATTGGAAAGATCTTCCCACCGTCTTCTAATCACCATGTCTTCGTCATAGTGGCCATAAATTATTTTAGAAAGTGGGTGGAGGCAACACAACTCAAGGTGGTAAATCAGACTTCAGTTATAAAGTTCTTTAAGAAGAATATCATCCACATGCATGGATTGTCAGAATCAATCACTGCAAGCTAAAGCATAATCTTTACAAGAGAAGATGTTTAAGAATTTTGTTATGAGTATAGTGTCAAGCTTATTCACTCAACACCTTATTATGCTCAAGCTAATAGACAGGTCGAAGTAACGAATAAGGTGACAAAATTGAACATACAAAAAAAGGTAGAATGTAATCCAAAGGTTTGGCATGAGTTACTCTTAGAGACTCTTTGGGTGACCATAACAACGATTAAAATAACTATAGGTTCAACCCATTTCCAATTAGTATAAGGGCATGAAGCCATGATCCTGACTGAGCTAACTGTCTACTCAATTAGAAAGGCTCACTAAGATAAATTAACCTTAGAAATGCTTACTAAGATAAATTAACCTAGAGTGAATACAACTCAACCACGATGGAAGAACTTGATGTATTAGATGATATAAGGCTTAAAGCCCTCAATTAGGTTCAAGCTCAAAAGAAGAAGGTTGATATAGCTTACAACATATGCCTAAAACCAAGAAGATATAACAAAGGTCATTTGGTATGGAAAGTAGTTCTCCTGATAAGGCAGAAAGATAATGTTTCTGGAAAATGGTCGCTCAACTGGGAAGGCCCTTTGGTTGTTACAGATATTATTGGGAATGATGCATTCCACTTGGTTGATGAAGATGGAGTCATTCAAGAGTCATCAATCAATGCTAAATTCCTTAAGGAATATTGGCCATCACTATGGGAAGGCATAGATCGCTTAATTTTTGAAGGGATATGAGACATTTAAATTTTAGTTTTGGCCAATGAGTTATCTTCGACTTGTAATGGGCAACATTTTGGCTTTGAAAATTTATTATGGTCAAATTCCAATATAGGTAATCGGCCATAATATCTTGCATAATAATGTATCTTAACTGATTTATTAGATTATTTTAGCTTAGAATAATAAAACTTTTCTTTGGTTGATAAAAAAGTTCACTTAGCTTATTATAGAGTAATGCTTGTTAATATTGTGCTTTAATTTATAAATCGATGCTTAGTTATTATCTGAATAGAGAGAATGATCGGGGCAAAGGTGACATATGAAAAAACATCCATTCTAAACAAATCACAAAAATTCATTTAGAAAGGAAATTGTTAAATTATAAAGCTGAGATTAAAAAAATTTCATCCAAAAAATACAATCAAATGTTTCAGGGAAGATTGCTCTTAAAATTCTAAAATTCGATTGTCAGTCGAAGATGCAAAGCTCTTAACAGACAATTCCTTCTTCTCATCCACTTTGGTAGGTTCTTCTCCATTCCTTTTTCATTTTGATATGAGTGATAGTCGTACTGGTTAGAGTCTTTAATCAATCCTTCAAGTCGTCACAAGTGGCCCTGACTTTACTTAATCCGTCTACTAGCTTTTTTTCCTTTTTCTTAAGGGGAACTACCTCACCATCCTAAAGTATTTTGATGGCATCTCTTTCTTAGTGATCTTGGTATCGAGAGTTGAAATTTCACTCTTTGATTTAACCACTTGAGTAACCCTTTTCACTAGATTAAGGATTCCCTCTTTGAAATGTTCTAGCGCTGATTTTTGGCCAATGCTCATCTCGGTCTCAGTAGCATACTCAGAGGCAAAGTTTAGATCCTTGTTGAATGCTTCCAACTGGATGGGATCCAAGAGAGTAGAAACTGAAAGAATAGAGAGGCACTGAAAGCACTCAATTACTTTGCATGAGTGGGATTCATCTTCATGAGCACCTTTTTCAACTTTTTTGCTTTTAACTTTGACCTCAAGCTTTGTATCAAACTCTTCTTCTTTATTTAGGAGGGCGAGGTAGTCGATAAATTCCTAAAATGGAAAGGTTGAGTATGGAGGCATATTTTAGATAATGTATTAGCACGACATAAGAGGTCGAGTTTACCTTAAGGGAATGAGCAGATTCAAAGATCCTGGTTACTTTTTTGAATCTAAAGGTCATTTGCTGAGTACTTTCTTAGAGAAAAGAATTGGAAAGGCAGATGGGTGAGGTGTTAGGGAAGGTAGTGAGAAGTGACTATATCAGTTGAAGACTCCTTGTGAGTGTCCATAAGTGGAAGACAGGGCAATGCTACCATTTTGGGGCTTTTTATCTTTATTGTTAAAGGTGATTTCTTTCCCATCTTCTCAAATTTGCTAAAGACCTTTGGCTCCCTAGTCTTTTTTATTCTCTTCCATACTAGCTCAGCCTTCTTACTCACCTTCTCAAATTTCTAACCAACCACTTGAACCACATCTGGGATCTCTTTGGGAATGGCCTTTATAAGAGAAACAAATAATTGCATAAGAAAAAAGGAAAAAAAAATTGTATTAAGTAAAATTACCTCCTCGAATTAGATTAGCATCCAAGAGTACAATTTTGCCAAGGACAAGTTATGTTACACCGAGCTCGTCTAGATATAAACCTGTCCACCTCAGGAGATTGTGTTTCCATTTTTCAATTGAAATGGATCCTGCAATATCGAAAGGTTCATCCAAAATAAGAAGGAGATAGTCAATCCAAGGTCGCTGGAAAAGCTGAGGCCAAATAGTTAGCAATATATTTTCTCTCCAAAATAGATATAACTTTTGACAGTGAACTTGCCACTCATGAACTAACTTGCCCTTGATAAGTTGTACTCTCTTCATCATCTTATCTCTCTCAAGGCAATTATACTTGAAACCATTAAAGCACTCAAATGCAAGGATCTCGATAATATATCGACCTTTAGACTTGGGAGTCTCCTGTATATTAAAAGAAAAAGCATTAGTGGGAAAAGGTTTGGGAAAACCTTGCAAGGCAAGATTATCTTGAGCAAATTTACACATATATAATTCCATAATCTTGACCTATTAAGCCTCAAAGTCGCTCGAAATGCCATCCAAGTTGTCTCAATCGCACATAAAGAGAGATCATTTTCGATCTTCATTAATGGCTGAGATCATATATAGGATGCTCAAGTCTTTAATCTTTGATCGCTCATTCATTAAAGAAGTATACCAAAGGCATAGGGATTAATTGAACTAGCATTAATTATCAGCTAAAGTAATAAGGATTATAACCTTTTACCCCACATCGGTTATTCCTATTAAGTTTGACGGAGCAAGGGAAATGCAAGTCCTTAACAATGAGACAACTCGCCTTTATTATGGCACCAGTCATATGTATCATTACCAAGACAGGGATATGAAGTGTTTGCTTGCTCATAGTTGAATCTGGTCCATTTTGTTCCAAAAATTGATGGACGAATATGATGACAAGGATATTAACACTTGTCAGAATGAAAAAACTCAAAGAAGAAAGGACAGTTGTCGTCCAACAATTTAAATCGATTTACCCATTACCTATAATTATTAAGAGTGAAGGAATTAAGCCGGGGTGGTCTGTAAGTAAGTTTCGAGAAATATGCAAAGATCCAAAATTGGACTATCCAAAGAGCACCACCCATGCCTCTAAAGGAGCTTCATACTTTGTTGGGAAGAAAACTATGAAGACCCCAGTATATGTGAGTAAGGATTGAAGGACCCAAGGCTAATTGCTCATCACGGGTAAAAGCAATAGCAACAAGTAGGTATTCTTTTGTAACTTTCTTAGAGGGTGAGCAAAAAATGTATTTGCAAAGCCAGTAGAGAAGGAATGTGGAATGTTCACTCAATGAAGGTGGGTTGTTTTTTTTTTTGGGTTGTTCTTAATGAAGAAAACATAGCTAGGGTTATTAAGATCGATTTTTATCCCTTCCTGGTTAACTTTTAAAGCAGCAGAAACTTCTTTGTTGATAATGGGAATGTTGAATAACACAGTAAGAACATACAAGCTAATAGGCACGACGCTGAATCTGAAAAAGAAATAGTTGGCTGATCTAGACCAAAATAGTAGGGCGACATTGAGCAAAGATTTATTGATAGGAATTCGGTTGAGGGAAAATTGTAATAGGTCATATATCCCTACTTTTTTCTAGGTTTCAGATAATTCTGAGGACATTATATTAAACTAAGGGATATATTCTCTCTGGATGATAGGCCAGGTGTTTACTGGTGAAAATTTAAGCCATAAACTATTGTTTGTAGTTGAATAGAACCTAAGAGTGTCTATACTATTAAAAAGTATATTCTTACTATAGAAATCAACAAGTTCATTGAGTGAAGGCCTTAAACCATAAGTATGAGGTGAATCGATAAGTGTTAATACCTAGAAATCAATTTGGTAGCCAACATGTTTCAATGCTTCATAAGGTTGTTGAGTGGTTGCCTCCTCTTGAGATGATGCCTTAGCTTTTGTCATTTAGGAGAGCGAGGAAGTAAAAGCAAAGTTAAAGAAGATATTCTTGATAAAGGAAGTTTTAGAAAGAGAAGCTCTAAAATAAAAGGAATAGCAAAAGTGAAAAATGATTTATCCTTTAAGAGTATATATAGGAGAAAAGGGAGATGAAATGATTTATAAGATTTAAAATTCAAATTAATTACCCGTCAAGACAGATATAATGATTGAGAGTGTGTTGTTTCTTTTTTTTTTTTTTTTTTTAAACTTCTGGAATATGACTGTTCAAATCTTATAAGGGTAACATGTCATTTTGTCCTAAAAAGTTTCAATAGATATTTTCTAAGCTATTGCAAGGAATTTGAAGTAATATTTTCTTATTAGACCAAGACTGACGGGCAAGCACTTATTCGACTTCCCAACTATCATATCTATGGTTGAGTGTCGCTTAAAGGAATATCTTCGGCGAAGTATGATTTAAGCTAAGTGGATAGTAACTCATGGTCGACAATCGTTCATGCGTATTGGGCGAAAGTATCTCAAGTTGCCCATAATGTTCAAAATAACAAATGTGATCTAGTTTTTTTGGGCGAGGGTTGTGAAAGCCATTTAGGTAGTGATATGTTGGCAGAATATTGCCCATTATGCTATGTGAGCAAAGTGAACAATTTGGATTGAGTTCATGGGCGATATTCGCCCAAGATGAAGAGTTACAGATGTCATTATTGTTCATGAATACTTATTTAACATGATCTTGCTAGGCAATTTTCGAAAAATAAGGCCTTTGGAAGTATAACTCCATAATTCACTCATGAAATTATGGACTTGTAGGAGACATTGTTTACACTCAACCTTATTTTCATAAGTAATTGGGCCTGGGCCTTCTATATTTTGCAGTAGTGGCTTTGAAAACCGTGTGGAGTGGCTTGAGTATAGTGGACTTTGGTAATTGTATTATAAGCTTGTTCCTAATAATTTAGAGCTTATTTATAACTTGTAGATAGAGTTTATATATGCATGTGTAACTGTGCAGATAAACTTTGTACTCAATTAGAAGTCTTGTATAATACTTGTATATAAACAATTATAGTAGACATAAAAAAGGTTCCCAATCCTATATATAGAAATACATTATTTTTCTTTAAATCTCTTCATTTTCTTTTTCTATTCTACTTCTTCGTGATTTTTGTTCTGAGTTGATGACGTCACTTGCTTAAATACCATTGAATTTACAGTTTTTGCCTATATGGCCACCCTTTTATTAATGGTTTTCATGCTTATATATCATATTCAATTGGCTCCGGTCAATTGTTAATTTTTTTCTTGTTTGTTCTTAAGATTTTGATATTGACAGTACTTGGCTATCAGACTCAATTATTATTGAATTTTACTCTTCGAAAGTTTGAGAGCAAACAAAACCAAAATAAATCTAAAATCTTCAATCAAACACATGACAAATAGATTTTTGGATCTTTAATCAAAGACATTGCAGAAATCTAATTTGAATCAAATCAAATACTTAGTAGAATTATTCAAATGCCCAGATTTTTACTTAAAATATCAAAATTTTGTAAATTTTGTTACGTAATGACAGAGATACCCCTTTTCAATTTTCATCTCCTTTATTTTGAACCCAACCTACTCTCATAGCAGACTCACCTTATCCAGACACATTCAACGTCGAGCAGCTAGCCACTCACCCCTCTACCACCTTCGAAATCAACCTGTTTGTGCATCGATTCAGGTTCATCTCCTAGTGCTTCGATCATCTCTACTCTTTCCCCTTCATCTTGTTCCCTCCCTCTTAATCTTTCCAGAGCAACAATATTAGAGTAAAATAATAATAGCGTTCCACTGTTTCCAATCTTGTGCATCCTTATTTGAGTGGTGATAGTTAAATGTGAAGAAATAAGAAGAAAGAAAGAGAAAGGAGGTGATAAAGGACAATTAAAGAATTTAGAAAGTTTTTTCAGATTTTGACTAATATTTTTAAGTTGACTAATCGAATATTACATTAAAATTGGACAAAAGGATTCAATGGAATCAAATTATTTTAATTTAGTGGAATCAAATTATAGAGATATTGAAGTGTAATATATAAAAGTAAAAATAAATAGTCTAATAAGGAAAATTTAAGGGGATCAACATATTTAAAAATAAATAGTCTAATAAGGAAAATTTAAGGGGATCAACATATTTAACCTTAATTTTATTAACCCTTACTTTAGTTTAGTTTTTTAATGTTAAATAATAATTGAGACTTTTTTCAGTTGATAGTTTGAAATTGAATTCATCATGAAATTGAAATTAAACGCAAGCAACATCAAATTGGATATTAAATAGAAGTTAGCCCATTTAAAATTGAATTCAATGATCTTTAAGTCTAAATGGAGCTAAAATGATTATAATTTAAGACTAAACACTTAAACTTGCAACGTTATCTTCATTATTCCTTACTTTATAGCTTCATTTTTCATTGTTAACGATGATATTATAATGGATGTGATAATTGACGCAGCATAGCAGTATCGAGACAATAGTCATATTTAGCGACCCAATTGCATCATAAGAGAGATTGTGAAGAATGTATAATCCCTTATCAGAACATTCTTAACAAGACCAAAATACATTTCCTAATCTTGGGGAAGTTTCTCCAAACTCCCTTAAACAGAGGAACTATTCTACAACACTAAGACATACTTTTCAAGTGTCAAATAGCATATATATCTCAACTACTACTGATT
This sequence comes from Omphalea diandra, assembly GCA_949677035.1. NCBI lineage: Eukaryota > Viridiplantae > Streptophyta > Magnoliopsida > Malpighiales > Euphorbiaceae > Omphalea > Omphalea diandra. The sequence goes on along the minus strand of CATIWR010021727.1, from coordinate 60,377 downwards.
TTTAGAATGATGTTGTGGATCAGGTCCCCCAGGACTCGCTCTTTTAGAATCATTATGCCCTTTATGCACGCTTCCAATTCCAACTCCCTGCCCAACATTGTATACTTCACTGTCACCCATTGCTCGAATCGACCTTATAAGATTCCTCCTCACTATAGATGGATCGAGAGGGCGACCATGGGAATTTGAAACTGTCAGCAGTATCAGGAATAGACATAAAGAAATTCTGAAGTTACCCATATTCTTTTTCTTGTTTTATGGTTAAGCTATGAGACAATGGAATGCTTGTTTTTGTGGAGAGTCAAACTTAGGATGGTGTATATATAGTGAGATTGCTGGCGTTTCTATTCCTTATAATAATCGACGTGGGTAAAAAGCAACATCCCATTTGCAATTTCAATTTTGTTCGTTTGTGCATCCATATTTAGCTCTAGTGGCTGCCTTTTTGGGCTGACAATAAAAAACAAATGCCGACCAGTTTGTATTCAAATATGTGGCCTTGCCCGTAAGAATATTTTGTCTGCAAATGCAGGAGTAACTTAGTATGGTTTATTTGAACCAAAATCCTTAAATCTACCAATCTGTTTTATTCAATTCCTCTGCTCTATTTCTACTCCTAATAGGTCTATCCTGTGATATATGTAAAGAAAGTACAAGGGCGGCCTTGCAATGGAGGAGATAACTCCAAACATTTGCTTATGGGTTTCGAAGGGCTATCTACTTCGCTTCTTTTTGAAGCATCTTCTGCTACCCCATGTTGATTAGTTAATGTTTTGTGCTAATAACACACTTCAAAAACTAGTTTGTCTTTATTGACAAGTTCCACCATCTTCGTTTGTGTTATGTTCCATTCACTATATTCGACCATGAATTTAGAATGAGCCATTTATGCTCAATTTGTCCGGTTTGCAATCCCATCTTTTCGGTCATAATTTCATTCTTCCCATGGAAATAAAGGTGATCTAACCAAGTGCTTCATGGTTTATAGGCAGTAATTATAAAGTAGTGATGATCAAATGCAGTTAACTAGGCATATCGAAATCAAATCAAAATTATCAGAACTGGAAATCTGTAGTTCACTAATTCTAAATTCTATTGTGCATACATATGATGATATGAGACAGAAAACAACTAGTGGAAAGATGATGCAGAGATTTCCACTATTCTACTATTTGAATAGGAATAGTTTGTGTTGAATGATTTGGACTTTTACATCAATCCGGTTTATAACCTGATCCGAAATTCTGAAAGCTTGACTCAAAATTAATTTGCACTGAAATTAGCGGCAGAGACAAAGGGGGAAGGGAGTATCGTAGGCACGACACTAGTTACAGCCATGACTAGGCTGCTGTCGCAAGCGTGACATTCCCACAACTTGGTCATTGTTACAGGCGCGACACCAGCTGTGACTTGCAATGCCCATGCCCACACTGGTGAGCTGGAGCAATCCGACTTATTTTTAGATTATATATAAATATTTTGTGTTGGGGTTATTTGGAGCTATCTGAAACTTGTAATTCTTAACAGCTCTCACAAAAATAATTCTCTTTTTGCCCATAGACATAAAGTCAAATTAATTGAATCATATAAATCTATGTTATTTTTCTCATTTGATTTCTTTCATTATTGCTGCTATTTTCTTGACAGTTTGAAATATGCAATCTAGTATCTCCACAAAAATTGGTTGAATATATGATTGCATGCCAACCCAATTAAGCATTATAGCTGAATAGAAGAGCAGAGCATACCAGCAATCTTGATTAATTTCTAGCCATACTCAAATATCATCATCTAACTAATCCGACCCAAGTCTGGACAATGTAAACACATGTTGTCTTTAACCAATGATGAAAGTGTCATCGATGCAAAGATTTAATTAGCCAAAAAGAAAAGTTAGGTTGGATCTCATCGAGTAAGCCGTACAAAAATCAGCAACAATTAGGTAAATGACTCACTAAAACATTGTAAATTCTTATATTCCCAGCACTACTAAGAGTTGCATTGTGCAACAATTTTCAAAGAGGAGACTTTATTCCACATAAATGGAATACAAGGAGAAAAGAAAAAAGAAAGAAAGTCCACAAAGGAACAAAAGATTATAAATTTTTCTATTACAACTGGGCATATACCCGAATGGCATATATTAATATATTTACCTACCAAATAACACAAAGTAAAACTTTGATGCTTGAACTATCTAAAATCTTTTGCCAAAGACACCAAATGGGTATTCTTGAACATTGAATCTAGACCACCTCCAGCTCCTTCAGCTCTCCTTTTCCCGCATCTCATTCTGCAAGGTAAAGAGGATGAAATAGAAACAGGGATCATCCTGTTCCGAGGAGCTGACATTGAATGGACTGGACGATTCAAGAAGTTGGTAATGTCTTCAAGAGGTTTCCTGACTCTTGTTTTGTTGCAAGGGAGCGTGGATCGGTGATCTGAATAGAGAGGAGGGATGTTCTCCTTGTTATCATTTTCACTTATTGAAAGGACACCCATTTGCAAGAGAGAGAGAGAGAGAGAGAGGGAGGTGGATTGTGAAATTGGAGAGTTAAGAAAGAGGCATGCCGTATATGTAATGCTGGCTTTTTGGAGAGGAGGAATGGGAGATCTAATTTTCAAATTTGGGTTGGTTGTGATTTTGGTTTTTGTTTTCATAGAGGGAGAAAGCGCCAGACTACGGTTTTGTAGGTTCAGTTTGAAATCTGAACGTTGAAAGTGGGCCGGTGAGCGAAAAGGCGCGCCTATATTTTTGAGCAGTGAATTATAGAAAGAGGGAGTTTCAAATTTTTTAGACCGTTTTCAGTCCGGGCAAAAGCAAATTTGCCCTCAAAGTCAAACTAAAGCCCACTTATCTTCACGTGCCCAACTGCCGAATGCGATGCAATGTGTTGAACGAGTTGCACACGAATAAGTTGTATTATTATATCAGTCAAAAGTGTTTAGGCCTGCCTAGAACAGAACTTTGGCCCTAATATATAATTTTGCAAACAAGATATAAACAGAACTTTGGCCCCAATATATAATTTTGCAAACAAGATATAGCAATTAATGTGGTGAAAGTAATGCCTGTAACCTCAATATCTTAAAGGTTATTCTAATTAGTAAACAAAAATTTGTTCTGTATTTTTTTGAGGTCTTTACCGGGTATCTTGTCAATTTGAATTTTTACTTTTATATATATATAAAGGTTAAGAGTATTTTGAACCTTAGGTAAACCAAAAAACAACCACCTTTATAATCTTGAACCTCCATAAACAGTTCAAGATTATCTTTGGTTCAAGTAAGAAATTATCTAAACTTCAATTACCCATATATTTAATCATAAACGAGAAGAAACTCATCTTCGTATTCTGGGTATATACCCTTGTTATGAGAAAATCATCTTCATGAACAAATTTATCACATCAAATACGTATAATTGACAGAATCTGAATCTCTGATCAACAAATAGAATTCGATGTGTTTCTGTGTCTATATAAGACTCCGCTTCCCGTATTGAGGTTGCCTGCCTTTATTTGATTTACTTTTCTATCAACCTTTTCTTTTATAAGCCTTTTATAGATCACTTTCAAAGTGAGAATGTTATAAGCAACCGTAAGCAACAAAGTTTTCATGTCTGGAAGAACATTTTTTTTTTTCCCTTTAATCATAAGCACCAAGTTTTCATGTCTGGAAGTACATTTTTTTTTCCCTTTAATTATAAGCACCAAGTTTTCATCTGGGAACACCCCAAGCTTAGCTTGGTTGGTTGTATAAGTCCTTGGTTCAACTCCCCCCATCCCCCAATTGTAGTATGACAAAAAAAAAAAATTCATCTGGAAGACATGACAGATCTAAATGAGTGGTATTCAATGTTAGACCATATTCATCTATTCAAAATACCTCACAAAGCGCAACCTGGTTCAGTGATTGAAATTTAGATTACCCCATTCTAGCTCGGGGATTATACGAGGCTTAGCAGAGTAAGCATGCTCAAAGAATATGGAAAAAAAATAATAATAAAAATAAAGTTGTAGTTCGCCAGTTTAACTGGAAACATCTAAAGTGGAATTTTCATATTGCATACCTCAGCTTAGAAAGCAGATTCCTACAATCCAAAAAACAGCAGGAAAAAGAATATATCTCCTGTCCCTGACATTCGCAGGGCATAGTAAATTATAAAGTCACTATAGGTATAAATCCGAGCAGACGAGAGGAAGAAACAGAAAGACATACCTTTAGCAGTTTCTACCATTTGAATCTGAAGCTAATTGGTAACCAACTGTGAAGCAAATTTCTGAACCATTTGAATGTGTTATTTGTAAAGGAATACAGCAACTCAATTTAAGGGTAAAATAAAAGAAAGAATGCAAAGAACAAGAAGTTGGACTAGATATCCAATAATGCAAATCTAGGGTTGACAGAGCTCCAAACGTCTATGAAGTAAACCATACAGAAGCACTAGATATCCAATAATGCAAATCTAGGGTTGACTTGCATCCTCAATCTCTTTCACATATGCTTCAGCTTTTTCAACATTTCCATCATTTTCCATAGCCAAATAAATGGCTTGTTGGTTTGTATCTGCCTGTTGAGGAATTTCAAATCCGGCTGGTGAGTGACTATAGAGAACAATCTCGGTCTCACTCCCTGCCAGATTATCATGATTGCATCCCTAATATCAATAGGAAGACGAGAAGTTAGAACTTAAATAATCAGGTTTAAATCAACTATATGTTGCCATATTAATTATAGTGGACATCATTGATGCACAAACCACATGGCTTTGTTAAAAAGATACCTGTTCTTCAACAGTGCCTTCCAATGGTTTCTTCAAATTTCTGCAAGCATGTGGGACAAAGAGCATGTTAATTATAGCAAACCATCAGTAGTTGCAACAAATGTGAACATAAATATATGATGTTAACCAGTTTTCATTTGGTGACTGAGAAAGAAGTTTCTGTTGATGCAAAAGTGCAGTAGATCTCCGTGTGATGCCTGCAGAAATACATTTTAAAATATTAATGATATACCTCAATACTTTCTTAAGGATCTTGAACAAAAATACTGGTGTTTTCATAACCAAACAATTATCGTGATAATAAGTACATGGGAAATCTTCATAAGTCAAACATGAAAAGATATATATTTGTTAAAAAAAAAAAAAAAGGAAAATGAAACCTCAGGGCTTTTTCGTTTCAAATATGTGCTCAGCAAAGTTTTTCTTTCAGCATTGACAATTGGATGGATAATCTTGGATGCTGTAATTCCTTGCACTACCACGTTTTTCTCTGAGTTTCTCAAGGAACCTAGTCCCCTTTTAAGAACAGTATCTGAATGATCTTTGCTCACTCCAGCAGGCCTATGTTGAGAGACATTCAATCATAAAAAATAAAGGCAATGAGAAACATGAAGATCCACATTCTTATCATCATACCTTGAAATTTTCAAGCTAGAAAGATCAGGTGTTCTCTTCCCAGCTTTAAGCCTTTCAACAGCAATCATCTTTGCGTTCCAGGTTGATTCCACACTTGAAACTACAGTTACGGAATTTATACTTGTCTGGGTATTGGACTTAGTTGCCTTGTCAGATGAGCTGGCAGAATTAATTCCAGAACTCCAAAATATTTCAATAGGCTCCCAAATCTTATACAGTTATATGTTCTCCACAAGTAACAGTGCATAATGTATTTCACTTGAGAAAACTAGTATAATGCAAGTCAAACAATAAATTAACTAATTGCCATACATAACAAAGAAGGCTCACCTAAAATTATTAACCACTTTATTGTTCATTCCACTTCGTACCACAGACGAATTCCCTTTTGTTATTTCTTTATCAGGAGGCCTTGGATTAGTAAGCAGTTTGCAAGCATCTTTTACACCATCACCATTAAAGCCCTCCCTGCTGAAAATTATAAGGAACATGTTCATTTGAAAATTACACCAGAACTTCACCTTTTGCTCAAAATATAAGTGATCTATTTCTGATTATGGATGGAAAATATTATTATATTATCAAATAAGAAAACCTTTATAGTTAAATCATAAGTCCAGGTAAAGATGCCTCACCATATATCACATGGATTTTTAACATTCTTTCACTGCTTGGCAAAGCAGGTTCTCCTTTCATCAATTCCATGGAAAGTGATTCTGCATCAACAATAATTTTTCTGTGTGTTTTTTCATCATGAGCTTTGAAACCCTCCCTGTCAACCAGAAATGGGAAATTCAATACTTATAAAAGTTGAACTCATTGCAGAAAGAACATCTTAACTTATCCCATTTTCAGGACTAGAAGCAGCAATTCTTTTGCTCCCAGATAAGGAAGCCTTGGCAGCAGCTGATGGTGCTTGACATAGTTGAGGTTCAGTTTCTTTGGATTTTTTAAAAAATTTTGAAGAGACAATTTCTGATTCCTTCTCCTTTATTGGTGTCACTTTATTGACTAATGATTCACTATATATGAAGTTACCAAAAATGGAAGAAGAGAGGAAGATAAGTGATATCATAAGTACAAGTGCCATGCCAGACATAGAACCTTATATACAAAACTTTGACAAAAACTTAATAAAAATATAATACTTTTTATTTAATAACAAAACACAAGAATAAAAAGTTTAGAACAGCAACAAGCACATTAATTGGTAATGCAGAGAATCTTATTATAACTCAGCAGGTTCAGATGGTTATGAATTGCTTACAATAGAGAGATGGTAACTGTGTGAGCAGTTTGTAAATTGGCTAACCTCCTCAATGGAACCAAAAGTTTTGAAGGTGACTTCTGGATATCTTTATTGTCCTTGATTTCATGCAGTCTTGACTGTAAAAGACTTGCAGTTGATGTGGCCTCAAGACCTAGATAATCTAGCATTGGTTTATTCCCTGTAACAATAGTTGGGGTTTCACTGTTTGCCTTTTCACCATCACCTGTACTGTGTTCTGATTTGCCAATGTATGGTGGAAATGAATTATTCAACTGTAAGTTCTCATGATTAGACTCAATCATTCTGTCAATAACATTCTCCTCCTCACTGGATTCTACATTTACTTTTATAGCCAGTGAACTGGATTGAATATCTGATTCAGCATCTTGAGTTGAATTATTCCCATCAACAGATTGTACAGGTAAACTCTGGTTTATTTGTTGAGCGATAGGCTCTGTGGCCATTGCCTTCACTAGGAAGTGACTCTGTTTATCTGCCTCTTCTGCAGGAGCAGAAATTGTTTTCTCAGATGAAGTTATTGCACTGTGTGACACAACTAGATCTCCAAGATTTCCAGATCTTGAAGGAAGGTTGCCATTTAAAGAAGTGCCAGTTCCTCCGCCTTTTACATTAGTCTCAACAATGGCAGTAGTTGCTTCTGATGCTGGAAGCTCATCAGTTTGGTTTTCATCAAATGCATCATCACCAACAGCTAGGATAACTTTTGAGCCCTGATATTCTCTCATATCTGAACCAGTCCTTTTGTTGTCTAGATTCTTTATAGAAGTGTTCTCCCCTTGAATTATGGGTGAATCAAAGTTGAGATTATCCAACCTACTTTGCAAAAATTGCACCAGGTAAGCAATTTTGACACTCATTATGAATTGCCACAGACAGCTTGTAGAAAATTCCCAAGTAATTTGGTTCAAATCCCCAAACGACTTTGTCTACTTACCCATTAAAATCAAAAGAAAAGCCAAAGCAGTCTCGTTTTCCTTGATGATTTCCATAGAAGATTCTCCTTTAGAACTTTCTTTTGGTTTTGCACACTTTTTGGATGGTGATGAGATATCAAGGTCACGCATGTGCATTTTGGAGGATGTTAACTTGTCAAAATCACCACCTAGATTAAAATCAATATCCCTGGAAAAATATTATTACATTAGTATTAGCTCAGTCTGCAGCATCTGTGTGCGGAAAAGAGTGGGCATGGGTGTGTGTGTGTATAGTAGATGAGCATACTTGAGTCCAAGCTAGCATTGTCAATGAAATGCATTTATTCGGAGACAAAAAGGAAGGATATATCCATAACATGTGCGATTTGCAAAATAAAGAGTTCAAAGAAAATGACAGCATAGTGACATGATGATCCTTGGGATAATTTTTTGTCCTTAGAAATAACAGATGAAGATGGTCCCTTCTGTGATTGTGCCATCTGTGAAGTATGTGCCACTTGTAGTTAGCAACTGCGAATAAAGAGAGGACTTTCAGAAGTGGAAAAGAGTAAAAAGGTCAATCTATAACGATCTGAACATAATGGAGTCCAAGCATCCAGTTCAGTGGTGACAGAAAAACAAGTTAAATTAACATTAAACCTCAGAATAATAATTATCTTCTAGCCCACTATGTAAGACTACCAATGTAACAGAAAAATAGAAATACAAAAGAGAAACAAACAATCTTAGTTATATCAATATAAGTTGTGCATCATAGAAATGCCTCACCTAGACCTACCAAATCATCCTGTATACAGCTAGTTAGCCATCTAGAGACAATGCCATTCACTACAAATAAATGAACCTCCCTGATTCTCCTTCTCTGCAATATTCTTCCCCTAAATGGATATTCATTTTATTGGAATTAAGAAAATTAAAGTTTGTAATATCTCCTCATTCTATAAGAATCAATCATATGCATGAATACTGGCTTTCACTGTATAGTCTGAACACAAAACAAGGCAAAACCAAAACTACAATAAGTTAGAGAGAACTCTTACCGCACAACAATCAATAAAAGTTAAGTCCTAAGAAGGCCTAAAAAAAAACCTGGATTAACATACCGGACTTCCTAAACTCTCCAAACTAGACAAATCTACAAACAAAAACCACTCTATCATCGACATGAAATATAACCATTGGCAAAACAATCAGCTGTCGAGACATCATATGATAGCCACAAGATCGAAGAAACAATCAATCCGATCCTGTACCCTATGACAGCCAATTTGCAAGGTAAATGGTTAATTACTGAAATTAAACCTAAAATTAAAAATGATCTAGTAATTGTAGTTAAAAATAAGCGAAACTAACCTGAAGAAAAAGTGAGTTCAACTTCGAACGGTCCTCAAGTCGAACCAGCCGTACCCAATCGAATAACCTAAATTCAGCAAAGAACGAATCATAAACGGGAATTAGACTGAATGAAGAAATTCTAAAATGTGATATTAATTGGCCAAAACTGAATTTCAAATCGATCAAAAACAGCAATAAGAACTGTTTTGAGATTGATTCCAGAAGATTTTGCTGATGACCTCCGAAATACTAATTTCATGGCAGTTATACGCTACATTTTACAGTTTTGAGTTTGAATAACAACGGGAGAGAGAATTAGTCACCTGAAAATGGCGAATGAGAAATACGTATGAGTCGCGCTGATGTTTGGTTAGAAGGAAAATGAATATGCTTTTGAGGCGATGACGGCATTGTTCGAATTTGCTCTATATTTATATCTTTGGACTTCGTTGAGGCGCGGCATCGACCGGTGAGCGTTATAATAAAGGCACATCGGATTTTTTTAAAAAAAATTTAGCAGTTATTAATCGAATTTAAATAATTATCCCCTAAATTTCGAAATATTTGAATACTGCATGATTGGATTTAATTGATCTCTTAATAGATCTACATAGCGAAGTTAAATTTATTAATAGTGTATTTAAATATATAAACAGTCTTTACATTGACTATTTTACATTTGGATATAGCTCGCAATAAATAAATATTTTATTTATTATTTTTTTAATTTATTAATTGGGTAATAGGTAATTTTAATTTTAATATTATTAACTTAAGTTATATATAGTTTTTCTTCAGTCTTAAATTAAAGTTTGTTTTTCTTCTGATTTTTGCAGTGAAAATTATCCAATAATTAATTTAGTGATAATTCATGCTTCTTTTTGTGTCTTCATATGGAGAAGAAAAGATATCAGTCCATGCCAAGAAGTTTAGTGAATAATTAATCCTATCTGTCTCTCTCAATAATTCATTATTATCTTCTATAGTTCAACAATAATTAATAAGTAAATTATTAAGGGATAATTAATTTAGTGATAATTAAGTAGTTCATTTTTAATCACGTTTCTCTCTCTGTTTTTTTTTTTTTTTTGCCCTTTTGTGCTATACATAGTTTTAGGGAATCCTTTTCCTATTTTATTTTAAGTTTTCTTTTAACAAAATTAACAATTTTTTTATTTTGAGCTGAAAAAATTAGATAATAAATTTATCATTAATAATATTAATTATTATATTTAGTATAATAACATACTAAATATATAATGATTTTTTATATTTATTATGTTAAATGATAATTATATAATTCATTTTAAATAAAAAAGGATATTGTGCTTGGAATAAATTTAAATTTTAATTTAATATTTTATTCGGTCAAAAATACTATTTGTTATTTATTCAATCCAAATGCATATGCATCTGATATTTCCACAATTTTGAGCTAACAACGTGAAGAAAGAGTTAACAACGTCAATATAAAGAGCAACGAAAATATAAAGAGAGAACGGAATTAGAAAATAAAATAAAATTTTTTATGTTTAATTTCATAAATTTAATTAAATAATAATTAAAATAAATTTGTATTTATATCAAATATATAAATCTTAAATATATAGATAAATTTTATGAAATTTGGCTAATCCACATTCACTTGGGTAGACAATTGTACCCTTCAACTTTTAAAAATGTATGTAAATTTATATCATTTTTAATTTTTACTCTTCCTGAAAAAAAATGAGGACAATTAAGTGATACTAAAAAAATATATAAATTTATATGAGTTCTAATTAGTTAATTGAAAAACATATATGCTTAATAAATAAATAAATATATGCTATCAGTACTTAGTCAAAATATAAATATTTTTTATAAAAAAATATAAATATTTTTTATAAAAAAATATAAATATTTTATTTAATAATAATTAATATATTTTTAAAAAATAAGTATATTGTAAAAAAATTATTTATATATCAATTATTTAATTAAATAAATATGATAAAAAAAAATTAGTATATGAACTTCTGCGCCCTTAAGTTAGGACTTTGGCTCCGCCACTGTTTGAACCAACACAATGTTAGAATAACTTTGTGATTTCTATCATACGTTGATGTTGTGGAGGAGGAATGGGCTTCGCTAATGCAGGTTTTTTTTTTTTTAATTAATTTGACCATAAACAAGTCTGCTGTAATTTGTAATAAAATAAAATTTAAAAATAATTTTCTCTCTTAGTGCTTTTCAAAACCATCACCTAGCAAAAGGGATAAAATACTACTTTTCAAGCTTTATTTCTCTCATATGTTTTAAAATTCAAAATCAGTCATTAAAAGTTAGTTTATATAAAAATAGTGAGTCATTCTAGTATTTATTTAATATATTATATATTTAATAATTTTAGACTATTGAATCAAGTTATAAAACAAGATTTATATTATTTATGATTGACTCAATTCTCTTTTCTCGTTTCTACAATTAGTGATTAAAATTAATTTATTTTTATTCCATAACTTATAATATTCTAAATGTATAATGTATCAAATATGTACAAAAATACCCAAAAATGATTATAACAAGTGGGGTTCGTTGCAATAATTTCACATGTGGACACTGATGGCGCAGCCCAAACTCTAAAAAGCAAAAATCAGCTAAGCGAGAAAGCTGGTAGGTGAAACTCCATTTCAAGAGAATAATCATCTTAAGTTTAATTCTCAAAATTATATTTAACAAGTTAATTTTTAAATATATTAAATTAATGTGAATGTATATTTTAATTTTAATTAATATATAAAGGAATTTTAAAAATATCTGACCCCATATGAAAAAAAAATTAAAAATAATCAGCTTTTGCCCAGCTACCCACCCCCCTAAAAAAAAAAGCATAATCTTGCTGTACCATCTCAGTTGCCACCATTGACTCCACTACACCGACGCTATTCAACAAGCTCCAAGCTCAAATTGTATTATCCGGGGTTGGTAGGCGACACCAACTCCATCATCCAATCCTTATATTCATAAGATCCATCATCCACCATTAACCCACAACACCAAAACCCATCAAAGAAAATGCAAGTTAACATCAAAGAAACTACTTCCATCCGCCCTACCGCTCCTCCCTTCGATCTAGACCATGTCCTCTCTCTCTCTCACCTCGACACCGATCGCAACATGAACGTTACCTTCCGTTACGTCCGCGTCTACACCAACACCGCCACCACTACCACTAACCACCCTTTTGACGTCATTGCCGCGGCCCTTTCCTCCGCTCTCGTCCACTACTACCCTCTTGCTGGCACTCTCCGCCGCCGAGATGTCGATAATCGTCTTGAGGTGTTTTGTTCCGTTGACCAAGGTGTGCCGTTAATCAATGCAACGGTCAACTGTACATTAGATTCTCTTAACTACCTTGAAGACCCGGATTTTGATTTCGTGGAGCGTTTGGTGCCCGACCCCAGTCCAGATGATGGGCTGGTCAACCCGTGTGTGCTTCAAATTACGGTGTTCGAGTGCGGTGGATATACTTTGGGGGCTGCAATACACCATGCGTTGTGTGATGGGCTTGGGGCCACACAGTTTTTTAATGTGATGGCCGAGTTGGCTCGTGGGTCGGACCGGATTTCGGTTCAACCGGTTTGGGACAGGACTAGTTTGTTGAGCCCGAGAGACCCGCCCATGGTTGAGGGAGCGGTGAGGGAGTTTTTGGGGCTGGAGAAAGGATCTGAACCGTACGGTCTGGTGGTGGGTAAGGTTGTTAGGAAGTGTTTTAATGTGAAGGATGAGTCGTTGGACCGGTTCAAGAATTTGTTGCTTGAGAAGAGTGGTTCTAATTTCACCACGTTTGAGGCTTTGGGTGCATTTCTATGGCGAGCCAAGTAAGTCAATTTTGGCATTTTATGTGTTCTATTATATTTTTGGTAAACATTGTTAAGTTAGGAGATGGATTAGCATTTGTCTCAAATTTTAGGAATGGATTTTAGAGATTATTCACTTTATTTTGCATAGACTAAATTCAATTTCAGAGGTGAATTGCTAGAGTAGGAACAAAGGCACTTAGAGTCAAACTTGCCAATGCCACCAAGTTAAGAAATGCACTAAAATTGTTTTTTACCGTACTAAAATTGAATTTACATTGGCATTGCGTGGATAGAAATCTTCACATTTTAGAAATTATTCACTTAAATTCAATTCGATTTGGAAAGTGAACTACTGGAAGAAGACTCGAATTAAAACTATTTTCAAGTTGAGAAATACACATACGCTTATTATTAGTAAGTTAAACTTGAGAATGCCAACAAGTTGATGGATGCACCAAAATTATTTTTCACATTACTTTGGCATTGCTATAGAATTCCAGATTTGCCACATTGAATCTTCCAATTGACGTGCCTATAATTAGGAATAATCCCTACTACATGAAGGGTATAACTATAATTGGAGAGTTCTCCATCTCTATTGAGGATCTTTATATTATGACTTTTAAATTGCTTTCTTTGACTCCAAATTTTCATTGGTATAACAGGGTTAAAGCCGCAGGAGTTCCTGGTGATGAGATAGTGAAGTTTACATATGCAATGAATATACGGAGACTGGTAAAGCCACCATTGCCTGCTGGCTACTGGGGAAATGGCTGTGTTCCAATGTATGCACAGCTTCTCACCAAAGAGCTACTAGAGCAACCCCTTTGGAAGACGGCAGAGGAGATCAAGAAGAGCAAGATTAACGCGACCGATGAATACATTCGTTCATTTATCGACTTTCAAGAAGTACATTATGCAGATGGAATTACAGCAGGAAACAAAGTGAGTGGATTCACAGATTGGAGACACTTAGGCCATTCAACTGTGGATTTTGGGTGGGGTGGTCCAGTTACTGTCTTGCCTCTCTCAACGAAACTACTTGGAAGTGTTGAGCCTTGCTTTTTCTTGCCTTATTCGTTGGCAAATGCTGGCAAGAGAGATGGATTCAAGGTGCAAGTAACCTTGCAAGAATCTGCTGTGCCTGTTTTCAACAAAGAGATGGAGAAATTTAGCAACCAAGAATTTGAACTATGATGATTTTAACATACCAAATTCCTTTGTTGTTGTTGTTTGTAATTTGTGCTAAAAGTAAAAGCTTACAATGGCTGCATTTCTGCAGCGGAGAGTTTGCAAAATTTGTAACAGCCCATTGGCAGAATAAGAAAGGTGGATTTATGAGTACTAAAGACTAAATGGTTAACAGCAGGGCCTTGCGCTTTAGTCCTGATCTTGCTGAAATTTTGTAAATTGGGACAAATATTTATAAGGCTTCGGAATTTGTTTTTGTTGGTTTAAGAAAATTGTTTTTAGCGTTCAAGCCAGTAACTCACAAAATTTCAAATAAGCAGCAATGACTTCCAAATAAAGAATAAAACAGAAATAAATGTACTATTTCAATTGGATTGAGTTTTTTCTTTATTTTGGTAGATTTTATTCTTTGATCTTTGATACAACCTAAATTTGGCACATTATAATATCATTTATCTTTTTGATATATCCCATTAATAGACTAATGTGTTTTCTTGAGGGAAAATTGATAAAGACTAAATTTTTTTAGGTTGAAATTAATTGATTTTTTTTTTTTGAAGAAGAAAATTAATGAAATAATATTACTTGAGCCTTAAAAGAAAATTTTACTTAATGAAGATGGTGAAAATGGAAGATTGTTAACATCAAATACATTATATAGATTGTTGAATTTTTTTTTTACTACAAAATGAGAATTTTGTAATTTTTCCTTTGCCTCTACCTTTATCCCATCTTTTAACTCAGTTTTCTTTTTCTTTATCTTTTATTTGGTAGGAGAGAAGTGAGGAGAAAAGAAAATAAAATAAAAGAATTTGAAATTATTTCTCTTGTTTGATTTACAAATAAAAAAAATGAAGAGAATTACATTTTCTCAATAGATTTTTGGAGAAAAAACACTAAGAAATTTTTTTTTCTCATTTTGAAGAGAAAGAGAGGAAAATATTAAGTTAAATCGTGTTAGATATATTAAATTACTAGTTTTATGCTCGTGCAATGCACGGATTGGGTGAAAAAAATAGTTGCAATTGGCTTTTTGTAATTAATTGGATAATATATTGTGGTATATAATATTTATGTTTTATTTTTTTCATAAATTTTTGTTGTATATATTATGCTCTTATTGTGTTAGAAATAAAATGCATAAATTTTTATGATTAATTAGATAGTTTAATGATACTTTTATTTTTCTTATATATTTTAATTTTTGTAGACATATCATTTAATTTTTTATATGTGTCATTTGTGGACTTTATTTTAATGATTTTATTTTTTGAGGCGTATATTTTTTATTTGATTTTATTAATATTTTACAACATATTTTTTTAATGAAATTAAGATTTCGATTTATATATTTTTTTGTATTAAAAGTTTTTACGTTTTGAGTCGTTAGATTTATATCTTAATAATTTAAAAGGTATATTAATATTTTAGTATTTTATTATTATCTTTTTTTTTTTTGCATTTATTAGCTATGGATATATACTTAATTACCATTATACAAATGGTTAAAGAAGTGGTTATAACTTTAAATTTTTCTATAAATATTAAATAGGTAGTTATACATTCAAGTGGATGCATGATACATTTATAGTAGTTTTAAAAATTATAATAATTAATATACAATAATTTTTCATATTAATTTAACTAATTTTAAATTTCATTTGTTGTGTTCTTCAAAATTAAAATAAATTAATTATTACATATTTATGGTGATTTTAAATAATGACAATAAGTTGATTATACCTAATTTTTTATATTAACTTCAAATAATTTTATGATACATTGATGGTGTTATCTCAATATAATCACCTATAACGAATTTTTTATATAAATTAACAAAAATATTGATGTAATGATTAGATAACATCACCTTATAAAAAATAAAAAAATATCATATAAATTTAGAAATAAGAAATTAGATAAGATATGAATATTATGTAGGTCTAATTTATAACTGATATAATATTCTCATGATACACACTACCCATGAAAATTAAAGTAAAAATAATAATTCTTTATCATTTTATTGCATAATTTTTTTGTTTTTGATATTTTTTAATTAAATCTTTCCAAATGATAACTCAAACTTTGACCTTGCATAAATAAATCGAAAAGAATTATTTTAAAATTCTCATATTAAGTGAAGTTTAAAAGTCATATTGAGCTTAGTAGACCTTAAATCTTGAAACTTAACAACTAATTTATCAATCAAATTAGCATTAGCATTGGAAGTCTTTTACACTTCAATTTTCCAAATTAGCAATTCAATAATATCTACCAGATTTATAATTTTATTAAATCATATGACAAATCATACGTCTTTAAAATTTAAAAAATTTCAAAATTGTTAATTTATATCACCAATGAGGATGTAATTTTTCTCTTACCATTGATTTAGATTTTCAAAATCTAAGAAATTGAATATGTATTTTGGAATTGAAATGTCGTCACGACTTACTTTTTCAACAATTATTTTTTTCAAAAATCATATATTTGTCATCCTGAATAATACGATAATGCTCCTTATTGGGTATGACATAAAATATTTGATCAAATAAATTTATTATTCTTGCAAAAATCCTAGAAATTTAGCCGCTACATTTTTCTTAAAGATGTCATGAATGTAGTTTGTCTATATTAAAGTTAGAAAGAAAATAAATATAAGATTAAATATTAAATAAAAGTGTAGTGCTAATTTTCTTACTTTTATAGTTAAAAACGTAGTTATGTTAAATTCTCATTAAGAAAAACCATTTTCGATACTGTTGAAACTTTAATTTTTGAAACTTGATGTCTTAGAATTTCGATATCTTCATTTTGATTCTTTAGTAATGCATGTTAGAATTTAAATTTTCAATAAAGAAATATTGTTGTCTTTTTTGGCAAGCCATCTCTTATGAAGATTGAATGTAAATGATTAAAATATTTAATTAATTCAATTCATTATAAATATGGATATCAAAATAAAAAGTAGATGAAACCTCATTATGACCGACATAAGATGTTTGATAGAAAATGAAGTACTAAAACACAAATTGTTAAATAGAGAGAGTATAATAAAAAAAAAAAAAAGTGATTATAGTTTTCTTCATAAAATTTGTACTATATATAGAGTATGTGTTAATTCAATTCTCAATAAAGGAATATTTTTGCCCTTTTTTGGCAAGCCATCTCTTATGAAGATTGAAAATAAATGATTAAAATAAGTAATTAATTCAATTCATTATGAATATGGATGTCAAAATAAAAAATAGATGAAACCTCATTATGGTCGACATAAGGTATTTGATAAAAACTAGAGAACTAAAGTACAAATTATTAAATAGAGAGAGGAGATTAGAAAAAAAAAGTGATTATAGTTTTTTTTATAAAATTTGTACTATATATAGAGTATGTGTTATTGATATAGAGTATGTATTATTGAACATTAAAGTGTAGAAAATATAATAATTTATACCATAATTTATAATTGAATTTATTTGGAATTAATGTAGTATTTTAAAAATTATAACTATCAATAAATTTTAAATAATATGTCATTAATTATATTTTTGGAAGTTATATATAAAATAAGTGTTCACATGGAGCATTAAAATACAGAGAATATAATAATTTATGACATAATTTATTTAATATTAATATGGTATTTTGAATATTACAACTATCAGTAATTTTAAATGGCGATCATTAATTATATTTTTAGAGATTATATATATAGAGTATGTGTTCACATTGAGTATTAAAGTGTAAAGAAGATAATAATTTGTGGCATAATTTATAAATAAAATTATTTAGCATTAATGCATTAATGTGATATTTTTGAACATTGTAACTAACAAAAATGTGGTATTTATTATAAAATATTGTAAGAATTAATGTAGTATTTTGAATATTAATTAATTTTTTTAATAAAAAACTATGCTACTTGTCAATCTCATAATAAGCCACATATCAAAATTTATATACATAATATTAAAATATCTCTATTTATTTTCATATATTATATCTCCCAATGAGTTCAAAAAATAAATTTATATTTAATAAATTTAAATTTATTCTTACATAAGTAAATAAGAGATCTAAATAAAAAATTAAAAATTTTTAATTTAATTTATTTTCATTTCTCGACATAATTGATACACTAAACATAGAATTATTTTTTAAAAAATAAATCAATAATCCCAAAACTCAAAAGCAAAGCAAACCAAAGCCTCAACCCAGCGTGGCATAGTAGATACGGTTGAAATCCATCCTCTTATCCACAGCCTCAACCCAGCAGTGCTCAAAACAAGGGTAGTCATCACTGCTTGCGTCCCTAACCAGAGCGGCTTCTCAAGACGATCGGCGCTGCTCAAAACAAGGGTGGTCAGCATGGCATCTATATTGGGAACTTCTTCCACAGCAATTTTGGGGTCAAGGCTTTTCTCCTCTCCCATACCCAAATCTTTCATTCCCTTTCTGTCCTTAACTTCAGGTACATTTCTCAAACTAAACGACTGAAGACCCATATCACTTTTCCTTTTATTTTACAAAGATTAGAGTGCATTTGAGATAGGCCCACTTCTTATTTTATCATTTCTACTACGTGTATTTAGTGTACTATAGCCTTAGTGATGATGATATTGCTTTTGGCTTAATCTGCAGGGCAGGGTTGTAGAAAGTTGTATGGAGGAATTGGAATTCAAGGCAAGAGAGGAAGGTCTCAGTTCCATTTTACGGTTACCAGTGTCGCTACTGATGTTACCTCCGTTGAGCAGGTACTGGTTTCTCTTTATTTATTTATTTTTAATCCTTGTTATGTATTATACTCAGATAATATTGGGCAATACTGGAAGCATAGTAAATGTTTGTTGAACGCTTAGTTTGGTTAATTGGATTGACATATAGCCGCCATGGATAATGCATCACTTGATGAGAATTGCTGTAACGTAAAGAATAAATTGCATTCTTTGAAGAATGTGCAAGGATGCATAGCAAGAAAGAATGAATGGTCAATCATATTGTGGGAAAGAATGACATATGTGGACTTTGATTTGTAGGACCAGAAACTTGCCGCTGAGGAGAGCCAGAGACCAGTATATCCATTTGCTGCTATAGTAGGACAGGATGAGATGAAACTGTGCCTTTTGTTAAATGTGATTGATCCTAAAATTGGAGGTGTCATGATTATGGGTGATAGGGGGACTGGGAAGTCTACTACTGTTAGGTCTTTGGTGGATTTACTTCCTGAAATTAAGGTAGTTTATGGTGATCCGTATAACTCGGATCCTGAAGATCCAGAGTCCATGGGTATAGAAGTCAGGGAGAGCATCATGAAAGGGGAGAAGCTTCAAGTTGTGCTGACCAAAATTAATATGGTTGATTTGCCTCTAGGAGCCACCGAGGATAGGGTTTGCGGGACAATTGATATTGAAAAGGCTCTCACGGAGGGTGTCAAGGCATTTGAGCCTGGTCTTCTTGCTAAAGCTAATAGAGGGATTCTTTATGTGGATGAAGTTAATCTTTTGGATGACCACTTAGTGGATGTTCTTCTAGATTCTGCTGCCTCCGGATGGAACACAGTGGAGAGAGAGGGTATTTCAATTTCACATCCTGCACGCTTTATTTTGATTGGCTCTGGCAATCCTGAAGAGGGAGAGCTCAGGCCGCAGTTACTTGATAGGTTTGGAATGCATGCACAAGTAGGAACTGTGAAGGATGCAGAGCTCAGAGTGAAGATAGTGGAAGAAAGAGGTCGGTTTGACAAGAACCCTAAGGAATTCCGTGATTCCTACAAGGCAGAGCAAGAGAAGCTCCAGCAACAAATTTCCTTGGCTAGAACTTCTCTTTCTTCTGTGCAGATAGATCATGATCTCAAGGTCAAAATCTCCAAGGTTTGTGCAGAGCTAAATGTTGATGGATTGAGAGGAGACATTGTGACAAATAGAGCTGCAAAAGCTCTTGCTGCTTTGAAGGGTAGAGATAGAGTCGCTGCAGAGGATATTGCTACTGTCATCCCCAACTGTTTAAGGCACCGCCTAAGGAAGGATCCATTGGAGTCGATCGACTCAGGTTTACTCGTTATTGAGAAATTCTATGAAGTTTTTAGCTGAGGCTGGTATTTGGATAGTTGTAATTTTTGTTGACTCGTGATTGTATCTCTTTTGTCTTCCTCTTATTGCTTTTCTTGTCTAGTCTCAGTTAAATATTCTGCAAATGTTTACACCTTGTTCCTGTTTTCATACAAGGACCTTGTACTAAATTTTTGAAGAGAATGACTGCTATGCGTACAGATTCTGGTGAAAGTGGACCATTTGTTTTCCTCTAGAGTGCCATGGCTATACTTCTATGCCAAATTTGCCGAAAGATCATTTCTATTTCTATTTTCTAGTTTCACATCGTCCTGGGAAGTGAAATAACAATTATACATGCTTCCTTGCATTTGAAACAGACATGAATTAGCTGCACCTAGTAGTTGTACAGAATCCTTGTTCATCTCTTCTGATGACTACTGAACTGGCAGAAAACTTGGAAGTAGAGCATCAGATAATTCAGCGCTAAGAGACTACAACGATGGTGAGCTGAAGAAAGGGTTTTGATTTGGATGTAGATTTTTGTTTGTGAATTTAGGTAATTTATTTCTTCCTGTTTTGGAGCAAAGGCAGGAGATATGAGATCATTTTGCAGCAGGTTAACTTCAGTTTACCTTGTTCTAAAAATAACACAAACAATGATATCATGTCAAATGTTACACTGGCTGAGAAGGTCAGTGTTTAAATTTATTGTACAGGGAAGAATTTTTTTATACTGACTATTGAGAAATGCTAAGAACATCTACAGCTTGGGTTTATCTTTTTGAGAAATTCTACTCCAGAATGAGGGCCTCCGCTCCAAAAATGCAGGCGGTCGATGGTACACGATCGATGCAACTCTAATCATGATACCTGCTGTTAATGGCCAAATCACATCTTTCGCTCCCTGATTGATAGTACAAGAAATGGAGTAGATAGTTGTCTCCCGTGCGTTGTTTCTCCTCTCCTGTCCGGTTCTCATCCTGCATTAACAGTCCAAAACTGAGTCAGTAAGGAAGGATTTTTTAGATTAATCTTGAGAAAATTGATAAAAATATAATTCGACAGAACCTTAAGGAACATTTCTAGGGGAACATCAAATATTGATTCTACTTTGTTGGCGTTTCGAGATGGTATAAAAGCTTTCTTGTCAAATAGTATACCAACCACAGGAACTACTGTTATGCCACGCTGCAAATGACACCCAGAACTAGTTTCAATCCCAATTTACAAGCAAACAGATAATTGGCGTTTCGAGATGGTATAAAAGCTTTCTTGTCAAATAGTATACCAACCACAGGAACTACTGTTATGCCACGCTGCAAATGACACCCAGAACTAGTTTCAATCCCAATTTACAAGCAAACAGATAAAGAGAAGAAGTCAGCATTGTCTTCACTAACTTGAAGTCGTGATCTCAATATAATGCAAGGAATTGCGAAAAGTGGCTGGAAAAGGGCTTCTATCAAATTGACAGTTCTGGATGCCTAGTATCACATTCAAATTGACTAGGACTTAAAACTGCTTTCTATGAATTACAACATAAAGAAAAGTTGTTCCTCAAGAGTAGACAAGGTCTGTTAAAACAAGTTTATCGAATCTAATTATATCAAGAATCAGATGATCATCAATCTTCAGGCTAATTTGAAAATGTCATCTATACACCAAAAAATCATCAATGCTAAAAGAACAGCAGGCAAAAAAAGAAACTGAATTTGCAAACATACCAAAGTAACAAATGGTTAAAGAAGAGAAGGGTCTAAACCAATCTCCTCCTTAGCCTCCCTCAATGCAGTTTCTACATCATCAGCATCACTTTCCTCTCTTTTCCCAACAGGCAAAGCAACCTCACCAGCATTCAAACATATCCTATTTAATATCTATAACACCAACTGCAAAAACCATCCATGATTTATTAATACCAAGACTAGGTCTTTTATATACCCGAGTGAGAGGACAGTGTTAATGAGCGTTTCGTGAGGATGACACGCAGATCGCCATCATTTCCTTAAAAGATCCAAACAAGAACTGCAGCTCGATTCTTGATCGTTTCAGATTCTGCAGTAGGATTCAATTCCACAGAAAATGTGTTTCTTCCTTCTTCTGGGATTCCTCCTTGTTTAGTTGTGTCGATTAAAGGGCAAGGTGGTTTATTGAGGCGGAGCTGTTGAGCTAAGGATACAAGTTTCTGGGATTTCCCTCCGACAGTATTGGATCCCATCTCAACTTTCCTACATTTGTCTCTGCCGTGCTTCTGTCCTGTTGATTTGTATGTCTAGGTCTCAAAGTCCTCCTTGCAGTTGAAAGTCGACATCTGTCTCTATCAAATAATAAATTTCAATTTTAAAATTTGTTTAAATCGATAATTTATCATTTATCAAATTTATCCCCATTTTATAATTTTAACCATTAAATCTTAATTGTTAATTTTTTTATTAAATAAGTGAGATTAATATAAGTATTTTATACTTCATTCTCTATTGTTTTTTCTTCTTTTTTGGATCAAAACACCACCTTAGTTTCTTATTTATAAGGCAAAACTTTAAGCATAAGCATATATTATCTATTTAGAAAAATATATATTCTTTAATTAATTGTGTACATATTTTTTGTAAAGAAAATTTTAATTTCATTAATATAATTATAAATTTATTTTAATAATATATGAAATTATATTTCGTGCCATACTTGAATTATTGACTAGTATATACAATTAATTTTAGTGTTAAATTTAATTTTAAATGAGTAATTATTATTTATTAGCTAATTATATATTTGATATAAAATCAATGTTTGTCAAACTAATATAAAATAACATAGCTAAAAACAACTATAAATATAAATAAAAATTACTAAAATTTTCAAAATAAATAACTAAAAAACATAAAATAAAAATAATTCTAATATTTTATCTATTTTAAAATAAATATTATTTACTGAATTATATATTGTATACAAATATTTTTTATTAATTTTTTAAATATATTTTCAATAATAAATTAATATTTTACATAATGTATTAAATTATAACTATGCAAAGGGCCAATTATAGACTAATTTTAAGTAAAAAAGCTTTAAAAATAGTTTAGTGGTGTTTGTTAGGAAAAAAAAAAGGTTATTGTTAGATTATGATTTTCTCTTAATCTTTTTCCTCTTGCATGAGAGTTGGTTAAGGAGAGTTAGAAATGAAATATAAAAGGGGTTATTGAGTTAACCTCGTTTATAAATTTTTTTTTATATTTAAATAAAAGTTAAAAGTTTGCATTGATTTACTTCCAAATATTTATTTTTCTTAAATTCAAATATTTTAAATATTTCAAATAATTACATCCTATTTTACATCATTTCATACCTTTCTACTCTAAAAAAACTCCCATGCAAATTGCTTTGACATTATGGGCTATGAGAGAATAGCTCTTCCCTTTAATAATCACAAACCCGCTTATAAAACTCAGTCTTTGGTGGATGGAAAAAGTTCATTTAATGAGACCTAGAACTAGAAGTTCCCCCCTCTTTAATCACTAGGCCTCGTCCTATTTGTTCATAAAAGTTGTCAAAAACAGGTGAGGAGTCAATCTGCCAACTCGATTCAATTGGAATTTCAATCAGGAAAATCCCATCCTAACTATATTTTTAATTATATATCTAGAAGACATCAATCTTTCTTAATAATTCAATTCTAAACAAGAGATGTATCTTCCATATTCCAAAATGAATAAGGAAGAAGCAGATGCTCACTCAACCTGCAAAATCACCATTTCATGCAAGAACGGAAACTCTGCAATCATCTGCACCCTTTTGCAGAAAAGAGTGCAATCTATTATGAGCAAAGAAGCATTCATCATTTGCTGCATCACAAACAAGTAAATGGGAACCTTAAATGTAAACTTGGATTTTAGATTAGAGTTGAAAATTGGATTTTACATACTTATGAGTCTATATTTCCTCTTGTTTTCATAGTCAGAAACATACTAAAAAATAATATGAACACGATAACAATTAGCATCTCATCAAATAGAAACAACAAAAAATCTTAGACAATTAACAAAAGAAAAATGAAATGATATAGAATTGAGTACAACAATTGACTGTTCAACAACTGCTAGCTGAAGAAGCTGACTTCCTGACCAAGGAATTACAAGGGAAATCAGATATTTTACAAATGTCTAGTTTCATATTTCTTGCAATGTACATGAATAAAGCTCCAGTTACATGGCAACAGAGCAGTTTCAACACGAAACTAGACATTAGATAGTTTTCATTCTCAAATTCCATAGAGGAATAATCTCTCAAGTGAAGATGTGCTTATCGATGCTATTGACTAGAAGGTGTAAACATCAAAGACGCGATAAATTCCTCCAATAACTTACCAAATGAGTTACTTCTAAGTATAAATTTTGAAATCATCCGGTAAGAAGAACCCAGGTCAAAGGCAACAGCTCCGCCTACATCTTACTCTCCATTGAGATGCTGATGACGATGCTTGATTCCAGTCACCCTTCTGGCCCCTCAGTTTACAATTACCTAAAAAAGTATGACATGCTCTGCCCAAAAACTAGCCAGTCTGTTTCATTATTTCTAAATAATTCTTCCAAACAAATCAAGCTAGTGTGACATATGTGGGCTATGGATTTTATTCCAGCAGGTTGATTATTTGGCCTACAACACAACAAAAAATTTCCCGATTCTTCAACACATCATGGCATAACAGTATTTCTGTCCACATCTCTAGGAAATCTGAACTTCGGATTCTGCTCGACAAAAGCTGGTGCCCTCTGGTAGACAACTGATGCAGCTCTAATCAAAATCCCAGCCGTTAAACCCCATATCAAATATTTTTTCTTTCCCGTTTCATAGTCAAAGAAGTGAATCAGATACTTTTCTCCCATCCATTCTCTCATCTCTACTCTTCGATTTTCATCCTGAAGCAAACAGTTCATACATAAGTCCTTGTAAAAGAATGATAACAAATCAATTGATGCGAAAAGGACAAACCTTAATGAACATTTCCAATGGAGCATCAAATACTGCTTCAACTTCATCAGGATTTGGGGTTGGCTTGAATGCATTTTTATCATGTAGCATGCCTATAACAGGAATTACTCTTAGAAGGTGCTGCAAAGAAAACCAACAATTGCTAAACCCTTGAGTTGCCTCGAATAAATGAAATTTCGTAAAGGTTCAAACTTAACATGTTTGGAACTTCAAAAAAATTTGCCTGGAATTTTCTATCTTCATTCTATGGAATTGGGTAGCAGAAAAATCTATTAAAAGGGGAAGATTTGCAAATGAATTCTACAAAACAGAATAAAGCTAGGAATTCTACAAAACAGAATAAAGCTTTAAATGGTTCCATAGTGGCTTCATAATTTAAATTGAATTCTATGTATTAAAATGTAGGATACCAAACATGAGAAGAATTTTCCATGAAATTCATTTGAGAATGAAATGAAATCCATATACATGGGGTTCCCAACACAATGAAAAGGTAGAGATAATTTCAACTCAAGTTATGTTGTCCAACAAACATATCCATCAAATACTTCACGTGCTAATTGGTTGCAATTACTCCCTCTGTTTCTTTTCATCCGCCATTTAAAGTAATTGCATAATTTTTTTTTTTTAAAACTATTAAATAGTCCCAGTTATAGGGAAAATACTATATTACCTTTTTATTAATATATTCAAAATATCACTATTAATTCTCTCTTTCTCACAAGCACAAGAGCAAAATTTGGAAAAAAAAAAATTAACACTTTCTAGATTTTTTAAAGCAACAGATATATTGAAGTAAAAAAAAAAATTCTAAAATGATAGATAAAAGAATAGGAGGGAGTACATCTCATGCACACGTCATAGTACTGAGGAAAATCTCCCGTTGATATTGACAGGTGAAAATGAAGTACCAATAACACAAGTACTGGGAATTCTATATGCATTTGGACAATGCCTCTAAGAGAACTGGGAAATTCACATTACATATAAGATCAATCTACTGAAAAGCGAAAGAGACGTAACTTTACACCAAAATTCAGGTGCTAGAAACCTACTGTAACATGAGTCCTGAAAAGTTCAGAAAAGAGTAGAATACCCAGTGCAGTATAAATAAAGCATGCATGAGTTAAAGATTAACTGATTTTCATACCTTAGACAAAAATGGTTCAAGAACAGTAACCAAATCGACAAGTGAAGGATCCAACCCAATTTCCTCTTTTGCCTCCCTTGTTGCTGTCTCACCATCATCCTTATCACCCTCCTCTGCTTTCCCACCAGGCAATGAAACTTCACCTGAGCCCAGAAACACCCAATTATTTCAAAATCAATCACCAACAACTTCCTATACATCAATCATCAATCACAACAATAACATTTTCACTTGGTAGCCAGGAAATAAAGGAGAAAAAAAGGAAATGTAATGGAAAAAAGACAACAAAAGGATGTACATCATGTAAATTATGAACCCCGGAATCCATAATGGAAGTCATCCTCTTTGTTAATAGATCAAAAGGTCCAAAAATTTTCTGTTCTTTCAGTCAGGTTCTTCAAATCTTTGACTTTTGAGTTACAACATAATCAAGCTAAACATTTTGTCTGCACTCCATCCATTCAACAATACACAAAAATGACAAAAAGAATTTGACTCATAAAATTGCTATGCAGAAAACAAAAAGTCATCGACGCTTTGTGTATGCTTATAATAAATCTGATTGACAAAATCCTTTTCTTTTTGAAAATAGGGGTATTGAGCACAAAAGACCTGAACTTCGAATTCCTTATTGTCTTCTATGGAAGTTTTGTCTAGTGTAAGAAGTAAAACCCAAACTGATAATAAATAAGCAGAATTTAGAATTGATATTAGCTAATATCTGAAATTTCAGGAACAAAGATTTACTATACCATTAAATAAATGGAGATATAAGATTTTAAAAACAAAAAGTTAATTAAATCACAAACCAATCAATAATAGTATATAAAATGAGTGAAGCAACAAAAAACCATCCAACTGAACCAACATTATTCTTCATTCTTAAATTAAAAGTGCCAAAAATCTCATACTTTCCGTAAAAACCAAACAAAAGGGTGTCTGACAAACCGCCAACCTGAATGAGTAGACAATCGAGAAGACCTTTTAGTCAAAACGACACGAAAATCGCCAGCGTCACCTTCAAAGATGCAGACCAAAACGGCAGCTCTTTTGGGTCTAAATCTTAGAGGGTCTTGAGGAATTGGGATTGCAGATTCTTGAAAACCCACTTGGGAAACAACTTTTCCTGCAGTTTCCTCCATGTTTTGCTCCTCAATTTCGTCAGGTGAAGGGGATGGAGCCTTGTAGAGGCGGAGCTGGCGGGCTAAAGTAAGCAGTTTGCGCGAAGGGTCCATAAGTGAAAAGACTGGAACTTTGTATTGCTGTGGAGGAGAAGAAAATGGCAACTTTGTTCTGAGGAGGGAGATCATGAAGGGATAGTGAGAGATTTGATTTTATAGGGAGACATGCACAGGTTCGCTTGCTTGATAATTACAAAAAGGGTTTTGATGCACAGATGCATAAATGATTTGAGGATTTAGAAAAACAGTTGTCCCAGATTCAGGACAGTCTAAGGTCCATATTGCTGGCCTCTGCGCGAGACTAATAACCTGCTCTATGGGTGGAACCGGTCTCTTGGAGAGGAAAACGGATGAGGGACTGTTTGGACCGAAGATTTATAAAAAATCCAAATAGAAGGGGTTAATTTATAAAAATAGTTTTATGCGTGGATATGAGATATTGGAGTGAAATGGATGGGTTTTTAAAGATTTTCTAAACCCTTCTAAATTCATCCAAATTCATATATTGAAACAATCTATCTATGAATTTGGAAATTAAAAGATGATTTTGTCCTCATTTTGAAGCTTTTGACGACAACGTGTTCTTTTTTTTTGACTTTTTTATTTTTATTTTAATTTAATGATAATAATAATCAAAATGATATTAATATAATAATCAAAATTCCTATAATTAAAATCAATGCCCAAAATATCTAATTTTCATAAAATTAAATTCTTCATCCATAATTAAGTTAATTTTCATAATATATATAAATTAACATGTTTTATTAATTCTCTTAAATATAAATATAATATTTTCACTTAAATAAATTAACATTAAATTTATTTAAATCAAATAATAATTCATTCATAATTAATTATTTTTATGACATGAAATATTTCTTATAAATGATTTAATTTCTTAAAATTAATAAAATTATTCTAATATAAGAATTTAATTTCTCATAATTAAATACATTAGATTAAATCAAGTCACATAATTTTCTTAATTAAATTAAATTAATCATTAATTTAAGTGAACTTAAATAAATCAATACCCTTGATATGATTTAATTAAATTTCTTAAATATTTAATTTCTTAATCATTCATTTAACATAATTTATTTACATAACATAATTAACTTAAAATCATTTAATTTGTTAAATTAGTATATGTAACGGTATTTTGTCAATTTTTAAGTTAATATTTCATTTCATTTTATTACAAATAAATAAAATTAATCTCAAACCATTCATAACATCTCAAACACAAATATAATTTAATAATCAAATTTATCCGTTTCATTCTATTAATAAATCTATAACCATTTATAAACTCTCAAATCCAAACAACCCTAAATCTACTAAAGGAAAAAAAAAAAAAAAGCCCACGCCCTATCTCCTCGTCGTATGCCACATCTCGCTCGACATTCTTCTCAGTCGTTCATCTCGCTCAATCTCCTCATCTTGCTCGTTCAACACAGAGGTAAACCTTCCATCACCAAGCAAAGCCACAAAGCAGCACTCGTAATCAACCAGGTAAGTTTGGTCTCT
Source organism: Omphalea diandra (assembly GCA_949677035.1). Lineage (NCBI taxonomy): Eukaryota > Viridiplantae > Streptophyta > Magnoliopsida > Malpighiales > Euphorbiaceae > Omphalea > Omphalea diandra. The sequence continues at coordinate 31,449 of CATIWR010021727.1, read as the reverse complement.
ATTCGTCACTCTCTATGTTTTGGTTCTAGGTTTTTCTTCGAATGCATACTGCAATAGTTACTCAATGTAGTGAAAATTGAGCGAGTAGATGTGTTTAACCCTAGTTTAATACACAAAAGATTCAAAACAAAACGTAGTTGAAGAGTGATATAATTTCTAGACGAAATTGCATCTGGGTATGCCTTACTTGTTAATTTCAATTGGGTTTTGTGTTGTCTACCAATATAATAATTCAGCTGGGAATGTATAGATTTTGTATACTGGTGGGGGCCTAATTTTCATTGATGGCTATAATTTTGGTTGGGGAGATAAGTGATGCCCAATATCCACAGCCTGCGCTTTACTAGGAGGACTGGCACCTCAGGCTCAAAGGCCTCTGCTGATGATGATTCTTAAATTTGAAATTCTTACTTGATAAGTGTTTTCACTAATGTGATATTCCACTTTGTTTGTTAGTGGATTTTTGTTATGTTTCTCTTTTGTCTTGTCCAGATTTAGTGTTTAAGTAGATGGTAATTGTTAGGTTTGATCTGGCGATTGTGAATATAATTTTATTATCTTTCAGTGGTGGCAGAAGTAATTGCTTAAATAGAAAGATTTATGGAAGGGGTCATTTTTCCATAATGGCAATTTGATGCAAGATTTGAACGAATATGTCTTTTTGTTTTATGCAACAGATAGTAATCTCGCTTTGTGTGTCTATTGTATGCTTTAGTATTAATTGGTTGGAATTTGGCATGTCAAACTCTGTGTGCCTATTGTATGCTATAGTATTAATTAGTTGGAATCTGGCATGCCAATTGCTTCTTATGTAAAGTTGGTTTGATGGGTGGTTGCATCTCTCTGAAGCAGAATAAACAGAACAGAGCAGAATGTGAGTAACTATTATGAGATGATTTAGAAAATAAACTTTTTAATCTTGTTCACACTCACTTGAATCGAAAATTTTTTAATTTTGGATTAGGGAAATATTATGAGATGATTTGAAAAATAAACAATCTTGACCCCACTGGACATCAAATGTAAAAGCATGCATATAGGCACGTTGAATGGTCATGATCAAACCTGTTTAGTTTAGAACAGAACAATTGCTTTAATCTTATATCATAACCCAGCAATAATATATTATATATATTGTGGAAGTAGTAATCGAATGATAATAAGTACCTAAAAGTCAAACAGCAAAAAACTAAAAAGAAAAAAAAAATAATGTTGGTTATGGGCAATGTCATGGAATAAAAGAAAAACGTGCCTCATTTTTCTTCTTTTTATGAAAGACATGTATTCACTTGAATTGCCAATTGCCATGGCTATTAACAATAAAATATTAATATTAGTCACAAACTCTCGCCTTTCACATATCAAAATTTCACATATTAATAATATATTTTTAAAATTTTTTGAAATAATAAATCTAATATAAAATTTATATTATATTAAAATTATTATTTTATTTTGAGTTAATTTTTAATTGTGTCAGATTTTTAAAACGATATGACAATTTTAAAAAGCTAATATACATAAAAGTTATTTAATATAATTTTCAAGACCACTCGATGATTGATTTTTTTTTTTTTTAACTTATATTTTGTTATCTCTAACTTGTTTTTTTGATGCTTGAAGGAAATTAATATTGAAGATTAATTTTTATTGTACTATGTAAGACTATACTGTTGTAAGTGGTCCAGATCAACCAGCTTCTATGTGTGCACACAAACATTCAGCTTCTATTTTCTATTAGTTTTAAAATTAATATTAACAATTTTTTTTTTTTGAATTTAAAGAAATCTGATTTGCCATTTCTTTGTTGCACAAGCATGCAAAATTATGAGTTGAGCAATAAAGTGACCACTACTTGCACAAAAATCAATGAAGCTAACCTACTTAAATCCTTTGTGTTGTTGGATTATTGTCATAAGTTGATTACTTATGCCTTTTATAACTATAATTTGGTTTTGTCTAGTTCTGATTGTTATATTATTTTTGAAAAAGCAAATAATAGAATAGGCTTGGAATTTCTTCATGTTTTAACGATATCGTTCTTTTTTTTTCTCTATTTAAATTGTCTTTTTTATTTTCTTTTTTTATATATAAATATATAATATATTTTAAGATTATGTTTTCAATTTATTTAGATGGCAAGAAGATTATTAAAAGTTAATTCGACGAATGATGAGGGTGTGAAACCATCCGAAAAAGAAAATTAATTATGGAAGGAATTGTTTTAATTATAGCTACAATAGCCACATGTCATTGTGAATAGTATATTCCTAAGGAACATGAAGAACAATTACATGAATATTTTTTAAGAAAAATAATTTTAAAGCGATTATAGGAAGGTGATGAGACGAATTACTTTAACCAGTTACATCTTACCAAAACTTCATTTCATGTTCTTTGAAACATATTACATGAAAAGGGAAGGTTACATGGCACTTATCATGTAATTGTTGAGGAATCAGTTGATGTTTTTGCTTATATTAGCTCATGGTCTAAAGTTGCAACTTAGTGGTACTTATATTTGATCCACAGAAACTATAAGCAAACATTTTGGTTTAGTGCTACAAGTTGTCCTTCATTTAACTAAAGATTATACCAAATTACCTTATGCAACGATTAAGCTTCCAAATGATGATAAGTGGAGGTGGTTCAAGGTAAGAAACAATAGTGCATATCATTTAGATAAAGGTAGAATGAATTTTTTTTCCTTAGCTAAGGATATTCTTATATGATTATTGTCAAGATTGTCTTGGAGCCTTGGATGGAACATACGTCACTATTGTTCCATATAGAGACCATGGTAGATATCGAAATAAAAAACAACAAATCACCACAAATGTGTTGGGGTATGCGATCATACTATGAAGTTTGTGCATGTGTTACCGAGATGGGTAGGTTTAACCTCAAATTTTAGGGTGTTGCTTAATGCTATTACTAGAAGAGATTCTTTTGTAGTACCCACTGGTATAGTTCTTTAATTACATTTTTTGAATTTAGTTAACATGATTTTAAAATAAAAAATAATAATTAGTTTTTATTTGTAAGAAAGTATTATTTAGTAGATGCAGGGTGTATAAATGGTCCAAGATTTTTAGCTCTTTATCATTCTACACGTTGTCATCTTAATGAATGGGCTTTGTGTGGAAGCAACCCTAAAAATATGAGGAATTGTTCAATCTTTATCATTCTTTAACACGAAATGTGATAGAAAGAACATTTGTGTTGTTAAAGAAGTGATGCATTATATTGCGTACACCTTCATATTTTGATGTAAAAGCTCAATTAATACATAAATCAACTTGTTCTTTCTGTACATACAAATAAAGTTTTATTTTTATGAAAAATTTGATATCTTTAATTAAAATTTTAATACAAGTTCGAATTATTAATGCTTGTTGCATGTTGCATAAATATTTATGAGACAAGGAAAAGATGATGAATTATTGAGAGATGTTGGTGTGGATTTAGCAATTGAATTAGTGGATCAAGACAGTGAAGACAATGGTGATGTGATAAGATATGCTCAAGTAACTAATGAATGGACAGACTTTAAGGATAATTTAGCAATTAGAACGTTTAATGACTATCAAGCTAGGTGTAGAAAGATTATTATTACTTTATGTTTTTTTTCTCTTTTTCCTTTTTTTTTTATACAAATATCACTTCAAATGTAACACCCATTTTCATATATTAAGCATGATATTTATGTCCAAAAATTCATGTGCATAAAAGTTAACTCATCATTCATACATAACTCAACAGGTATGTAATCTACAAATATATTAATTCATTTAATGTTGATAACCATAAACTAATGTCTATTTAGGTATATGTACATGACACAAGAATATAGTTGGAATTCAATCGACCACCAGTGCTTCATTCGTCTATATGCGAAACTTTATGCTCCAAAGCACCCAAATCTTATGTTTTAGTATTTGGAAAATATAATTGCGATTTAGCGAGTCATGACTCAATAAACAAAAATAATAATGAATTTTTTATGGCACAATTAATAATTAAATATCATTAAGATATATTACAATTGCAATAATTCACTATGCAAGTGCAAATGAAGTAGATGGATTTTATCATGACCTTGCAAAACAAACACTACTCTTGAGAATTCATGTGATTAAAATAATATTTGATTTTGTTGGTCAACATATAACATGTGATTCATTTAATCAATATGTGTCATAATAGGACATATTAGTCCTTTTTCTAAGTGATTTGCAAATGTTTAACAAATCGGTCAAAACATCTTTTTAGTTTTATATGCATGTATTCATTCGCAATTGTATATCAAGTAATCATTGAGATTATATAATTTTTGTTTGACTTGTATTCACATGTAAAATGTTATAATTCAATTACATATACACATAGTAGAATACAACTATATCTTAAAATCATCACACACACATTAAAATCAAATTTTCGTTTAATGCAATCAACCTTTATGATAGATTTGAACCTCTCTTTTAGGCTTCCTTACTGAGTTGAGATCTCCTTTTGCCAAAACTAGAAAAGTTTAGGGTTCCTTCTTAGGTAGCTTACTTTTTCTTCCTCTTATTTTTCTTTTTTTTTTTTCTTCTTCCTTTCTTTCTTCCTTGGTTTTCTCTTTTTTTCATTGCCCCTCACATTTTCTCCTCTCAAATCAACTTCTAAAGGAAGAGAAATTACAATTTATATACCTACTCTAATAAGACAAAAATCATAATGGCTTACTACCATTTGTTGGAAGTTTAATATTCCTATTTTAGTTCATTTTCTTCATTAATTAATCACCTTCATCCATCTATTAATTCTTATATACTTTTTATAGTTTTAAATAATTTCCAAAACACAATATATGATAATTTACCACACAATTTTGCAAATATCATATATATATTCAAGTGTCTTAACTTATCAAATTTATATATCTAAATGATTATTTACGTAATGCATATATTCATGTAGGATTGTAAATCATTTATATAATGAATATGGTCATGTGAGAATGTTAATGAATGAGGATAGAAATATTATATTTTTTCCCCTTTTATAAAGAATTTCGTCCTCGAAATTCAATACCTATAAACAAATGTGCATTTTGTTGTTTCATGTTCTTTTTTGTTTCCCATGTAGCGTCTTCTTGTGAGTAAGTTCTCTATAACACCCTTAACCAAAGGCATTTCTCAATTTCGTAATTGTTTTGTCTTATAACTAGTGATTTCCACAGGTTTTTCAACATAAGTTACATCATCTGTAATTATTATTGTTGGATCACTAAGTATATGTGTAGAATCATATTAATACTTTTTTAGCATATTCACATGAAATACATCATGAATTTGAGCAATCTCTGGTGGTAATGCTAATTTGTTAGCCAATGGACTAATTCTTTCTAGGATCTCATACGGCCCAATGTATCGAGGACTCTGTTTTCCCTTCTTGCTAAATCAAATTATCCCTTTCCATGATGAAACTCGACGAAACACTTTGTCTCTCATCTCATATTACATTTCTCTTATATGTTGGTCTGTATAACTTTTTTGCTTGTCTTATGATGTTTTAAGTTTGCTCTTGATTATTTTCACATTGTCCATAATGTCTTGCACTAATTCTAGCGCTTCTAAAACACACATCTCTTCTTCACCCTAATTGATAGGACTTTGACATTTTCTTTTATATAGTGTTTCATATGGGGCCATCTGTATACTGCTATGATAATGACCATTATAAGCAAATTCACTCAAGACAATATATTCATCTCATGCATCTTTGAACTTTATCACACAAGCTCAAAGCATGTCTTAAAGTTCCTTAATTGTCCTTTCTGATTGTCCATCTATTTGAGAATGAAAAACAATACTGAAACTCAACTTGGTACATAAAGCTTATTGCAAATTGACCCAAAATTGAGATGTAAATCGTGGATCTTTATCTGATAAAATAGACATTAAAACTTCATGTAATCTGACAATTTCATTTATATATTTATTGGCCAATTTTTCAAGTGAGCTACCCTATCAATTAGGCAAAAAGTGAGAGGACTTAGTCGATCAATGATCACCCATATAACATCATTATTTTTCAAAGTTATCGATAACCCATATACAAAATCCTTTATTATTCTCTCTCCATTTTTATATTGAAATTGTCAATGGTTTTAATTTTTCAATTGGTGTTTGATGTTTTGTTTTAATTTGTTGACTAGTCGAACATGTTAAAATATATGTTACTACATCTTTCTTCATTTTGGTCCACAAAAAATGAGATCACAAGGTATTATACATTTTAGTCATGCCTATATGTATGACATATGGACTATTATGTGTTTTTTTTTTAGGATTTCTCTTTGCAAGTTATCAATATTAGACACACAAATATGAGATTCTAACATCAAGGCATTATTTCAAATATCAAAATCAGTGTGTCTTCCTTATTTTACCTTTTCAATAATTTTCTATAACTTTGGATCCTTGCTCTGTGTTTCTTTAATTCATTCAGCTAGCATTGGCCTCACTTGAAAAGTAGCAATCAATATCTCATTCTTTTATATGTTCAATTCCACATTCATAGCTCGTAACTGGACTAATAAGATAGTGAAAATACCTGTAGATGAGTTATATTGCTTCTTTATTTCTTGTTCAAAGCATCAGCAACCACATTTGCATGCTCTAGATGATACTCAATGGTGAAATTATAATCTTTTAACAGTTCTAACCATTAATTTTGTCTCATATTTAATTCTTTTTGCTTCAATAAAAACTTCAAGCTCTTGTGATTCACAAATATTTAAAAAGTTTCTCTATACAAATAATGTCTCCATATTTTCAAAGCAAACACAAAGATAATAAGTTCTAAGTCATTTACTAGGTAAAGTCATTGATAAGGCTTCAATTGTCTAGATGTATATGCAACATGTTGAATTAATACACATCTTAAACTTTGATGAGAGACATCATTATAAGCTATAAATCCTTCATTATCTGTTGGAATCGCAAACACTGGAGTAAATGTCAATCTATCTTTTAATTGATCAAAACTCTCCCGACATATTTTAAACCACTGAAATGTTGTCTTTCCGAAGTAACTTAGTCAAAAGAGCAGCTATAAGTGAAAAATCTTCAATAAGTCGATGATAATATGTAGCTAGTGTAAAAAAACTTCAGACTTCTGTAACATTATTTAAAGTTTATCATTTTAGTATTATTTTAATTTTGTTTGGAACCACCTCAATGCCCTTTTTCAGAAACTATATGTCCCAAAAATACAACATGATCAATCTAGAATTAACACTTAATTTAGCAAACATGTATTTTTCTTTCAAAATTTGCAATACAATCCTCAAATGTTGTTCATGATCCTTTTTGTTTTTTAAATACACTACTATGTCATCAATGAACACAATTACAAATTTATCTGAGTTAGGCTGAAACACTTTATTCATAACAGCCGTGAATGCAGTTTGTGCATTAGTCAAGCTAAATGGCATCACTAAAAATTCATAATACCCATATCGAGTTCGAAAATCAGCCTTTAGTACATCTAGGTTTGAAATTTTGAGTTGATAATAATCTAATTTCACATCAATTTTAGAAAACTTTTATGCTCTTTGCAATTGGTCAAACACATCATTTATTCTTAGTAAAGGATATTTGTTTTTCATAATAACCCGATTCAACTGTCTATAATCAATACACAACCTCATTGTCTCAACTTTCTTTTTAACAAATAACATTAGAGCACCACAAGGTGACACACTAGGTCTAATGAATCTCTTTTGAAGTAGTTCTTGCAATTATGTTTTCAACTCTCTTAACTTAGCTAGAGTCATCCTGTCAGGTGGAATAAATATTGGTATGATTCTTAACATTAACTCAGTGGTGAATTCTATCTTTCTATTAAGTGACAAACCAGGTAAATGAATTGAAAATACATTTTGAAACTCATTTACCATTGGAACTGTGACGTCCCAATTAGTAATAATTCCTAAAGTAGATGCATTAACTTATTCATAAAACATGAAATATTACAGTGACATAACATCATTAAAATTCTTTCATTCTATCCATTGTCATTGAAAAACCTTATTTTAATTATTATTTTTTAGTTACACTATGTATCTTGTTTCACAATATAATAATTATTTACAACAAAGTATACATGGCTAAACAAACGAAAATACTAATTGACTGTATACTGACTTAACCTCTATTAGACTGGTAGAGAACAACTTCAAAATGTAAACTATGCAATTTTTAGTCTACTCTTCTTGAAAGAAAATTTAATACAAAAGAGTGAGCTTGCATATTCAGTAAATAAATGCATAACGATATTTCAATCTCAAATAACATAACAAACATTTAAATATAAATAACTCATCATCATATCCATGCATGAAATAAAAAGTTTTTACTCTTAAATGTCATACAAGCTATCAAATGTTATTATCACACAGGTTGTCATAAATTGTTGTCACATAGGCTATAGATATCACTACCACAAAAGCTTTCATTTTTTACTGTTACACAGGCTATAAATATTATTGTCACACAGGCGTTAGATATTATTGTCACACAAGCTATCAAATGTTATTGACACACAGGTTGTTATATATTATTTTCATATAGGCTGTTATATATTATTGCCACATAGACTGTCAAATGTTATTGTCACACAGGCTGTTATATATCATTACCACACAGGCTATGAATACTGTTATTTGCCTAACAACATTAAGTATTAGTCTTTCAAGAAATCAACTATAAATCCAATAAAATTTCAGCAATATAACGACTAATAACAACACCCGTAACTTTGACAGCTCATATCACAACATACTCTCATTCTCAAGTCATAATGTATCAACGTCTCATGAAAATAAATAAATCAAGAGTATGACCATCTTTTCATCAATGTATTCATCAATATCATCTCATTAAAAAACATTTCATTATATTGAATATATGTTTATAACATTTAACCAATCACACGTATAGTACCATTAGCTATTTACTTACCTCCTCCTTTAAGCTTCTCAAGTCGTGGATGGTCCCAGCTTATTCCCACTATTATCTTCAATACGTCGAGGAGCTATTTCAATACACCAAACCAATCTATGATGATAAAGTAAGATTCTCATCTTATTATGCAAATATGCTCTAGTAAAATATCATGAACTTGATGTGTTGCTTCTATAATTACTTTTAACTCACAAATCCAAATGACTGATTTTTTTTTTTTTATTAAACTAGACATAGATGGGCACAACATATCCAAAATTCAGTCCAAAATATACACTACATAATTTATAGTCAATTTTATGAATTTTCCCTATTTCAATGTCATCTCAACCTGAGTAGGTCTTACATTATTAGATATATCTCAAATCTTACAAATTTAACTGCAAAAATGATTAACCAAAACTTAGAGAACACATAAAGGAACATTGTTCATGTTTTACTCATTGTCTAATTCAGTCTATAAAGTCACCAAAACAAATGACCAATCTCAATGTGAGCAGGTTTTCAACATATTGACAATCAGTCATAATGAAGGGGAAATATCTCTCAACAACTATGTTAAATTTGACAAACATATTTTACAGGCATGTAGCTCATACATAAATATACAACTTTCAAGTTTTACACATCACTAAATTGTGAATCTATGGCCATCAAATTCTTGGAAAACATAATTAAAAGACTGATGAGGTTTCATTTGGGTACAGTGTAAGTCACAATCAATGAGTCATATCTCTTTCCATATAACACATCAATCAAAACTGTTTTACAGGTATTTATAGGTGATATAACCCTACAAGTTTCATGTTTTACACTTTGTCTAAATCAACACATAAAGTCATCAAAATATATGAAAACAGAAAAACTGAGGTGATTTCGGTTGGTTGTGAACCAGAAGCAACCATATCTCCTCACACACACCAAATCAAATAAAATTGTTTCATATTGATTTAGATGGGGCATAAAGCTATAAGTTTCATATTTTACACTTTTACTAATTCCTCTTCAAGGGTTACAAAATCGTGGGTACAAATTCTACTCTAACAAGAAAATCAACACAATCAGCTCTTATTTCTGTTAAATTTCAACTTCCTTACATAAGCTCTACCTCAAATACTTCATAATTTTTACTAACCATGCATGATTAACATGTCATAGGGGGTTAATTTCATGTGAGAAGAAGATAAATTAACTTACCTATTTCCTAGAACCAGAAAACCTTAGAATTTTTTCCTAGGAAGCTCACTCTTCTACCTCTCCTTCTTCTTCTTCTTCTTCTTCTTCTTCTTCTTCCTTTCTTTCTTTCTTTCTTCCTTAACTCTCTTTTTCTTCTACTGTACCTCATATTTAACCTTTACATTATGATCTTAAAAAGTGAAAAATTCCACTTATAGACCTATTATAACAAGACAAAATCATGGTGTTTCATTTTTATTGGTTGTAAGTTTATTTTTCCTCTTTTAGTCCCTCTTTTTTACTCCTTAAGCACCTTCATTTATCTCCTAATCCATAGATGCTCCTTATACTTTTAAATAAGCTCTATAACAGCATTATTTATGGTATTATAACATGCACATAATATTAGATAATTTTTCATGCAACTATACAAACATTACATATACGGTCAAGCGTCCCAAATGCAATGGTGCAAGTGTCATTATCATGTTTATCCAAATCACATGTATAAATAATCATTTATTCAATGCATATATTCAAATATAATGTAATTAAAATGCATATAATTTGGATTGAGGATGTTACAGGAATATTCTCAAGTAATTCATTGGCGAGCTTTGTGTCTACCACATGTGCTAGCTAAGCCTCACAGCCACCCTTAATCATGTAAAAAGCCTTGATAGCAGAAACTAAGCATACAGATACAATTTGTCTTTCCCCTTAAAACACAACTCTTATCCGATTTGGAGATTCCAAAATAACTTCCTTAATAAAATAATTCACTATTGCATGATATTTGGTCAACCAATCCATACCTAGTTTCACATCAAATTCACAGAGTGGCAATAATCCTAGATCAACATGCAACTCAATGTCATCAATGCGAATCATACAATCACAATATACTTTATCCACAATTATCACATCTCTCAAAGGATTACTCATACATAGGTAAAAACCTAAAGGTTGATGCTTACTACTCAATTGGGATGCCATGTTCAATGAAATGAATGAATGTGTGAAGTTAGGATCAATTAATACATCAACTTCTAAATCATTGAGAAAAATTTTACCAAAGATAACTTTTGGAGCAACAATGGCTTCTTGCCTAGTCATGGCAAATACTCTAGCTTGTGTCAGGATCTAAAACTCTGACCTTCTGATCTATTCATACCTTGACTAGTTGTGGTTATTTTACCCCTACCTCTGCCTTTATAAAATGATACTCCAGCTCCACTTGCTTTTGAAACTTTATTTATGGATTTTGATGTAGCTTTATCTCTAGCTCCCTCTAACATTTTAAATCTTTCAAAACAATTTCTAAGCATATGATCAAAAGATCCATAGAAGTAGCACCCACCAATTAGTTTCTTACATTCAACCATATGTTGCCTCACATAATGTACACATGAAGGTCATTATTGCATAACTTGGCCCTAACTTCTACTACATAAGATGAAACTCCTAGCCCTTTAACTTTATAACTAAAGTAACCACCCCTAACATCAGACTATAATGGCATATAATCTTCAAGTTTACCTTTTTTTTACTAAAATCTCTTATAAACTCAATAGGGGCCTTTTTTACTCGTTACTCTGTCTTTTCTTTTTCTAATCTTTTCACCTTGATTATAATATCTTTTAGCTTGATATAACTCTCAAGATCTGCAACTATGATCTTACTTCTGATGTCATATCTCAATCCTTTTTCAAACTTTTGACATTTGTCTTTGTTAGTGACCACCATAAATGATGCATAATGACATAATTGATTAAACTTTACCTCATACTCGGTTATAGTTATCTCCTCTTGTTTTAAATTAAAAAACTCTCTTCTTTTGTCATCTTTATACACTTTTAGCATGTAATTATTATTGAATTCATGAAAAAAATCATCTTATGTAAGCATTGGAGGCTAAACATCACTCCCTAAAATGGTTTCTCACCAATCATATACACCCTCTGTAATAATAACACTACATAATCAAAAAAAAAAATTTTGGTGTGCATTTCATCAAATTTGAAGCTCTCTGTGTTCTTTTTAGCTATGTTTCTACAACTATTGGATCTATAATACCACTGAAGTCAACTGCACCTTGTTTTCTCAATTTGTCATATCTTCTTTCTCTTTGATTTTTTAGACCGTGCACTATTTGTTCACCAGTTCTATATTATAGTTGCCCATAAGGTATGTGTTATGCATGGGAATGTGTAGGAGATCTAACTTTGTCAATAGGTTGATCTCTTAATGGTTGATACAATGCTTTTATGGAATGCAAATCAACTGACTCTTCTCTCTTTGGTGAGTCATGGGTATTACCATGACTACCATTTACTAATGCCCTATAGACATATAAGACTATGTTATATGCAAATTAGTGCCAAAGCCATATCATCATGTTCATATGTATGTCCCTGTGGAACGTATCCTTGCTTTGATTTTAAAAATCTTAACACCCATTTTCATATATTAAGCATGACATTTATGTCTAAAAATTCATATACATAAAAGTCAACTCATCATTCATACAAAACCCAACATGAATTTAATGTGCATATATATTAATCCATTTAATATTGATAACCACAAACTAATGTCTATCTAGGTATATATACATGACAGAAGGAGAGAAAGAGTTAGAATTTAGCCAACGATTTGTGCTTTATGGGTCTATATGTAAAACTTCATGCTCCAAAGTACCCAAATTTTATGCTTTGTATTTGAAAAACATAATTGCAATTTGGTGAGTCAAGACTCAATGAATAAAAATAATAATTAGATTCTTAGGGCATAATCAACGATCAAATATCATTATAATACATTACGAGTATAATAATTGACTATGCAAGGACAAATGCAATAGATTAATTTTGTCGTGACCTTATAAGTCAAATGCTTCTCTTAGGAATTCATGTGATTCAAGTGATATTTGATTTTGTTGGCTAGCATATAACATGTGATTCATTTGATCAATAACAAATGTCATAATATAACATATTGGTTCTTTTTTCAAGTGATTTGTAAGTGTTTGACAAGCCAATCAAAACATCCTTTTAGTTCTATATACAAGAATTCATTTACAATGGTATACCAAGTAATCATTGAGATCATTTAATTCTCACTTGACTTGTATTCATATGTAAAATATCACAATTCAATCACATTTACACATAGTAGAACACAAACATATCTTAAAATCATCACACATACACATTAGAATCCAATTATGATTTTTACTCACCTTTAATGTAACTAACTTTTATGGTAGATTTGAACCTCTCTCTTGAATTTTCTCAATGTGTTGAGATCCCCTTTTGCCAAAACTATAAAAGGTTGGGGTTCCTTTCTAGGTAGCTTATTTTTTTCCACCTTCTTCTTTTTCTTCTTCCTTTCTTTCTTCCTTAGTTATCTTTACCTTTTATTGCCCCTCACATTTTTTCCTCTCAAATTGGCTCATAAAGGAAGAGAAATTCAATTTGTATACCTACTCTAATAAGACAAAAATCATGGTGGCTTACTACCATTGGTTGAAAGTTTAATATTTCTCTTTTAGTCCCTCTTTTTCACTTTTTCATCATCCTCATCTATCTATTAATTCTCAAATGTTTTTTATACTTTTAAATAAGCTCCAAAACACTATTATTTATGATATTATGCTATGCACACAACATATGATAACTTGTCACGCAACTATGCAAATATCCCATCTATGTTCAAATGCCCTAACTTATCAAATTCACATATCTAGATGATCATTTATCTGATGCATATATTCATATAGGATTGCAAATCATTTATGTAATGAATATGTTTATGTGATGATGCTAATGAATGAGGATAAATATGTTCATTAAATGTTATATTATGTTAGTGATTTTGATATATTATATGATTTTGGTACTAGTGATTTTGGTTTTTACCTTGGCTTGAGATTTTAATAGAAAATATGATTTTCGTATTATTTATTACAATCTAATTTTGTAATTTTTTGTATAGTTCATACAAATGGACAAAGATAAGAAGGCGAAAAAATAAGTCTTATTTGAAATAGACTTTAGATATGGATCGTGTGCTTACTGATATATTATTTGATCAACATAATTTGGGCAATCATCCACCTAATAGATGGAAACTTGTTGTATATGCTACTATTATCAATGCTTTAAAGGAGAAATGTAATGTTATAATCATAAAATATAACATTACTTCCTGCCTTAAACTTAGGATAAGCATTATAATGTTATGAATGCAATGCTTAATACACGTGGTTTTGGTTGCAATTAGGATTGTAACATAGTAAAAGTATATAGTGAAGATTTTTGGACTAAATATTTAAAGTTGTGTAATAATAACATTTTTATTTAATTCTTTTAAAATAATCAAGTGTTTAATGTTTGTAATATAGTTTGCAAGCTCATCTTGCAGTTGTATATTAGTGAAATAAGCAGATTGAAAATTAGAATCACTTGGCAACCATTTATGGACATGATCATGCTACATGAGATAAAGTTGAAATTGGGGCTGAAGCAGTTGATGAGATTGCATCCAATGAGCATCACAATGTTGATGACTTCCTTAATAGCTAGGAACCCATTAGTAGCACATGACCATCTAAACCAAGTCAAGGCCAACAATCACGCAAAAGGAGTCACACAACAAATGTACTTGTAACGGTTGTAAAACAAATGGTTGAAGCTATAACACAAGCTTATACAAAGGATTCTCATAATGTAAGTGTTGAAAAGATCTTTATTGAACTATCTCAAATTCCAGATCTTCAAGAAGCATGATTACTTCAAGCTTATGATGTGCTCATAAGTGATAACAAAAAGTTTGTATCATTTATGCCCCTTCCAACTCACCTAAGGAAGTCTTGGTTATTAATGCAAATTCAGTATAGTATTTTATGTTGCACCATAAGGCCAATTGGTGGACCTATTAGTTTACGTTTACCTGTTAGAATGTGGACCTGTTAGTTTCTATTGGCTTTTACCTTCCATTTTTACCAAAAAAAACAAAAAATAATACTTTATATTTATTGAACAACAATTTAGTAGATTTTCAATGAACTATGCTTTTGAGTATTTTAGAGTGTTAAAAAATTATTGTCTTTTTTATTCAATCATTTTAATCCTAATATATTTTATTATTTTGATGTAATATATTTTATTATTTTTGTGTTTAAAATTAAATTAAAATTTATAAGTATAGATTTTATAATTTTAAATATTAATATTTTAATTTTAGTTACAATTATAATTATAATTATAATTCCAATTCTATGATTTTACTATCCAAACGCTAGAATTGGAATTAGAATTGTAATTGTAGCTCAGTTTCAATTCTATCACTTTATAATCCAAACATTAGAATTGAAATGTCAACTCAATTCCAATTCTAATAATTGGAATTAAAATTTTGAATTTCAATTCTAATTATATCATTCAAACAGATCCTTATATTATTTAAATACTCAAATTAAATCTAAAATAGAAATAAAACCTCAAATAAGTATATTTTAACAACTCTAATACTTAATAACTTAGGGAAATATAAATTATAAACTTTAAGGAGTTATAAAATAGTCTTAGTAATCTAGTTGAATTTAATAGAAGGCAGATTTATGTAGATTTATACAAATTTATAAATCAATTTGCTATTTTTACTCTAGCAATATCATTCTTAAAAGAATTATATGAATGAGTATTTCTATGAATAAATAAAATGATTTATAAATTCATGATGTAACTACTCATTCATAGAAATAACAATATCATACTATAACAAACTGATTTATAAATCTAACTTCTATTAAATTTATAAATATTCATAACAACCTGAATTAAACAACTGGAACTATGTTTATGCCCATGGGGGCTTCATCCATGCAACTAAAATTTTTTAGCAAACAATTCTAAAAGTAGATGGTTCAAGGATGTAACTACTCATTCATAGAAACAATGATATCATTTTGTAGCAAACTAATTTACAATTCTGCCTTCTATTAAATTTATAGACTTTCATAATAACTTGAACTAAACATCATTAAACTCGGTAAGTAGCAAAATCTTTGATAAAATGTGAAAATACTAATTCTATTGACAACTGAATAAAAACTCAACAAGGCCCATTAAAAATGCATAAAGTTGTAAAGAGGCAAGTTTTATATTTCAATAGTTAGGGATCCAAGATTATGTTTTATAGTCCTCTATACACACGCACACACACACACACACATATAAACTTTTGCATCCTCAACTCGACTGAGGCCAAAATCATTATTTTCTAATTAAAATCATGAAAGGAAATTTTTGAAGGAGATAACATTATTATAGCCCAAAGCATCAAACCTCCCACATAAACACATTGTTAAAAACAAATGAAAATTAATCAAAAAAACCAAGTCCATCTAAACGTATAAATATCCATGAACAAACCAATAATCAACAACTAAACCCTAACAAAAGCCACATTCAATTAGAAGAATACCCACAAAAAATTTTTTAAAAAAAAACCCATCAAATTGAACACCAAATTGAAACAAAACTAAATGAATTATACCTAAAGGAAAACAACCTACAAACCCCTAAAAAAACCATGCAACATAATTTAATATCATAATAATTTCCCAGAATTCAGATTAGATTTTAAACAAACAATTTTGTGTTAGAATATTAATTTTACACATTAAAAATTTATGAATTTAATATCATCTTAAAATATCTACAAAATTGATTGCTTAGTTCAATTAGTAAAAAGAAGAAACACTTAATTCAACTAAAGTTGCAATGCCTATAACTGCAACTGATTGCTTAACAACATGTATATATTTGAAATAAATCAAATATGTGAACAAATAGGTCAAAGTAGATAAGGATCTTTGAGCATATGCACACATACCATATGCACAATAATTTCTTCAGAAAAAGCACCCACATTTCAAAATGGTAGAAAATTAAATGTCAACAATTGCTTCTAGTTGTCCTTTCTCATGAATTGAACAACCTAAAAAAATCAATAAAACCAAGAAACTATTAAAAGCATGCAAAGAATGTTTTTAAAAAAGGGCAAAAACAAAATCATAAAGGACAAAAAGAAAAAAGAATAACTTCTAAGTATAGTCAAAATGTTTGTTTCTATTCTTGGATAATTAAAAAATTATAAAATAATCAAATTAAATGAAATAGATCAAATAATAAAAGAAAACAAAATAAAAATTTTAAAAAGGTAAAAACTCATGTCTGTAGTTGAATCATCAACTCTTGTTCATGGATAACAAAATAAAATAAAAAAGGAATGAAATTTAAAAAAGAATTTAGATTTCATAGACTGTAGTAATGAAAGGGAATAACAAGAAATAAAAAGCAGAAACAAAATAAAAACCATACATGTAATTGAATCCTTTGTTACTAGTTGAGCATATTTGTCATGAGTGATAACTTATAGTGAAACTTGTATTAAAAAGAATATTTATAATCATATTTAGGGGTCTTCATCAACATATGATTCAGGAAAATGAAGTACTCCATTACCACCCATTAACAAAGGTGAAAGAAAATAAATTTAACAATGTAGATTAAAACAAATCTAAAAAACTTAAAATGAAGAGCAACAAATCTAAAAAAACTTAAAATGAAGAGCAAAGCAACCAAAAATGGGAAAAAAGAAGAAAAAATTATACCATGGTGAGAAAGTTGATCCATCTTATCACAAAGCTCCTAGTTCCAAGTTCCATTACTATTTTTCTCTTCCTTTGTCTTTATATATAAATCAAGAAAACAATAAAGGTAGAAAGAGAGTGGTTCAGACTTAAAGATTTATTTTTCATAATTTTCAATTTGTCAATAAATAATATAAATGAATAACAAACACAAATCAACAACATACACAATATAATTCAAAATAAAACCTAAACCCCAATAAAAATAAAATATTAATTTAAAATAACTAAACTTACTTGTTAGATGTCACCAATAGTAGAAGGAGGTAGATATATTGAAGAGAGTGTGGAGTGGAGGCTAATAGCGATAGAGGAAGCGACCACGTACTACTGTAAAGGTGTAATTTAATTTCACATGGTGACTTCATAAGGCATAATTTAGTTTCACATGTTGTGTAGAAAGAAATAATTTTTTAAAAATAAAGAACAAATTTTTAAAATAGCAGTTCAGATTTGATGTAAAGAAATAAATAGTTGAAGATGAAAATCATATAAGAATATTAAAGAAAATACCTAAAAGGAAAGTTGTGAAGTAGTTCTCACACATATTGTTCAATGGAGAAGTAAATTGCCACATTACTTCTTATTCTATTATCCATGTAAAAATTCATGCTACCCTAGCTAAACAAAGAACTAATCTTTGTTTATTTTTTTAGTAAAATAAATGAATATCACTTACAAAAAGTTTTAAAAAAATTAGCATATGATTTCCAAAAAAAATATAAAACACTATAAGACCTCTTACCTGCATTTAATTGGTGCAATAGTGGAAGGAGAATCATTTTGTATGATATTAATCTCTCATGTAATGCAAAAGTTGTTTCCAATCTATCCAAAATGCGAAAATACAAAACATTAAACTGATATGATCAATGCCTCATTAAATATATGTCCACTTAACGAATGTGTAAAAATTGGCAGCATACCTCTTTAGCAAAATGTACAAATATATATATATATATATATATATTAACAATAATAATAATAACAACAACCCAACATCATTATCCAATTACCTCAATTTAGTAGAGCTAAAAATAGCTCCTCTTTTATTAATATGATCCATTAAGGATTTTTCAACTGCGAATTGCATTAAGAAGTTTAAGTAAATACAAGCCAGAACAATTTCAAACATAGCCACTAGTGTGAATTGTCATATGGAATATAACCATTTCCATTAAAAAATTTGTTCATTTTTTAAAAGAAAAATTTCTACTTTTATAAAATGAATGTTTAAAGAAAAAGAATAAATTAACCTTATAACTTGCATCATAATTACTGCTTTCAACATTGTACTTATAGGTGGGTTTAAATGTCAATGTTCCTTTGCAAAATCCATTAAACACCTGTTCTATATGTTTTTCTTGTAAAAGCTTATTTTTGTTGTGAGCAACTATATTAATTAGTCAAAAATGCTAAAATATCTCATAGCAAACAAAAAGTAACACTGATTGTTTGATTTAACATAAAATAGTATAGAATAATGGGTTGCATTACTTATTACATATATATAGTAACATGTGCAAGCCTTTACGTACTAAGTTTCTAGTTGAATATAAACTTATCCCTTGACTTCTTGCAAACAAACATAGTCTAAACAAAAGTAGTCATGTACACCAATAAAAATGATTTTAAACTTTATCCTGTATATCTAAGTTCAACTAATTCAATTACAAAGAACCAAAAAACAAAAAAAAACAAAAACAAAATTATGCACCTAAAAGATTAAGATACGATTAGTCAAATCAACAAAATGCACTTAATTTTCTAAAGTCTAAAAGATTAAGATACGGTTAATCAAATCAACAAAATACACATAATTTCTTGAAGTCTTATATGTAGCTATATTTGATATCACTCTTTAAAACAAAGTCAGTTATTTCCTTTTACAAACATAAAAATGAGAAATAACATCAAAATTAAGTTAAAAAAAAAAGGGTAGAAGAAAATGGAGTAACTTATAAAGAAAAAAAAAATCTCTAACCATCGAAAAGATTAAATAAGAATCAAATTCAACAAATAAATTATAAATATAAGATTAATAATATAAAAAAGAAAAAATATTAATAATTAAATAAAAAACAATAAATAGTATATTTTTTGGAAAGTGTAAACAATTGAAGGTTCATTTAATTCTACAATCATAATCGCCCTTAAACAATCGAAAATGAAACTAAAATGAACCAAAGTATGGAAGGTCATAATAATTGGTGAGGACAAAACAAATGGAGTATAATGTAATTTTATTTTTTATTTTTTTTTTTGATATGTGGAGTTCTTGTTTCAATCATATACTATTTGAAAATGGAAAAAACTTTCTTCTCCTACTTGATTGCAACATATCCATTTGAAAGAGTGACAATTACGTAATGTCTGAGTGAAATTCTTATTTCATTCATTAAACCTACCAATGCTAATACATCTATTGATAATTACCTACCAATAGTAAATAACAATAATTGATAATTACACCTATTAACGATGATGCATATATTGAATGGAAATTAATCATTAAGACTACATAAATGACCAAATTAGCCATCAAAAAAATTCTTGAGATGACGATGCTTCCATAGAATGGAACAGTGAGAAATGAAAGTGAAAGATAGTGATTGACAATAGTGAGAAAATATTGTCTGGTGGAGTGTCAATTCCATGCGGAACTATTTCTCATTTTCTGTTATTTTCTTTTTGTTTTTAAGTTATTGCATTTGTTACCCCACTTTTTATTTAAGTCATATTTTATTTGATTTGAAGATCATTATTTCAGAGAATTTATTATGATTATATTTAATGTCCCACATTTACATATATACGATATGATTAGAAATAAAAGATTATTAATAAATAAATTGGAGAACTATTATTTTAGTGCAAAGAATCAACTTCCAATGTAAACGTGGGATTCATGTCTTATGGTTCACACAAAATAAATACAAACTCTATGCTTTCAAAATGATCACCAATTTTAAGAGGTTATGTTTATATTATATATGTTATTAATGAGCTTAAAAAGAAAAAAAAATGAAAATGATGGTGGGTGGTCCTTATTCACTAAATCAAAATCCAATCCTAAGTGATTGCGATGAAATAAAAGCACTCGTGTGGCTCAACAAGGGTTGCCACCGATAATGACAGGTGGCTCTACTTAATTCAGACAGGGAACACTTGTACCTAAAAGATTCAATTAGAATATCTAGTTAATTTTACAATACTTAAACATCATAATCTTTAACACAAAAATTTAATTAATAAACTAATTGATATTTAAAAAGCAAAAAAAGAAACCCTAATCACATGTAAATCATCTTTGTCATAGTGTAAAGCTTGACCACATTGCATGCCTTTCCCTGCTACAATCCCCACTAATACTAACACACTCTAATGCAATCTGCCAACATAAAATCCGAATATATTCGAAAATAGGTTAAAAACTTCTCCGAAATCAATATTAGAAACTCAATCTCAATTTCAATAGGAGAGATAAAACATGAAAAAAGAGGAGGAAAACATGGGGTAGTGATTGAGGAAGAAAGAAATGAGAAGTGAAACAATATTTGGTTAGGGCGACATATGAAGAGTCAAAAAGATTAAATTACCCTTCTAAACCTTCCAAAATGACATTATTTTGGAAGGTAGGAAAGAAGGCAAAATCATGAAAAATATAAACTGACAAATGACACCAATAGAGAACTCAATAATTACAAAAAGACCACCACACATGGGTAGAAGAAATCGTAAATAAAATTGAAAAATTTAACGAATCACCCTTGGATCCTGTAGCAAATACTATGCTGATTTTGGTTTTTGTTTTATTGTTTATATATAAATTTTCATTTTTTGCCACTATTAAAGTTTATAAACCATAAGTTATCTTATAAAAGTCAATTAATGCCCAATTAAGCCATATGCTTTATAAATAACAAATTTAAAAATTATGTAAAAAATTTACAAAAAAAATTATAGTAGAAACATGTTTCTACTTATTATCAATTTCTTACTCCTAAAAGATAGAAAAATCAAAATCAAAATTTTTTGCAAAATTGAAAAAACTTGCATGGATTTCCCTCGTTTTCTTTTATATAAAATTACGATTGAAAATAAAGGATAGAACTTCAGGCCGCCATTATGACTGGTGCTCTTTAATAACCCACTACCATTATAACCATAACTACCTCCTTTGTCCATCATGTTTTTTTGGCTTCATTGTTTTTCTTAATCTAGAAGAAGTAGATGTTCTATGAAAATTCAATGATGTTCTTGATGTCTATAAAAACACAATCTACTTCATCCATACCACTTATACCCTTCAATTTCATGGCCTCAATACTATTATATTTGTATTGCCCCTCAAATCTTATTCAATCAACCATGCAACCATAAAAAAAAGATACATCAGTTGGAATTAAAGCCGATTTCAAAAATCTTAGATGGGTGAGTTTTTGGAAGATAGTTATTAGTGGCTAAGTTTATTAATATAAGGAATAGTGGTGAATTCAAGAATGGAAGTGACAAATCAAGATCCTCTATTTCCATGCCTCATAGGGAGGCTTTGACAGAAAAAACAGCTAGCTACTCCATTTGAATTTGCTTTTGAAATGGATTTTATTCTCGTCATTGATTTTAGTCGCTGGATTTGTTAAAAATGATATCCCTTTCTCTCTTTATGTGTGGTCTTTTATTAGTGTTAGCTTTGTTGTGATTATTGTATGAGTTTGTATAAGGAAAAGGTGAGTGTAGGTCCGCATGGAGGTGATGGTGAAGGATGTTAGTATTGGTTGCATGTGTGGCTTAGTTGTGCAAGAGACTTAAGGTTGGTATTGGGTGAGATAAGGTTGGTTGTGAAAGAGAAATGGTAATTTAGAAATTTTTTAAAAAATATTTTTTAAAACTTTTTTTGGCTTTAACTAATAGAAACTATGTTAAAATTAGATGAAAAGATGAAATGGTTTAATGAAACTAAAAATTAAAAGATGTTTTAGTATAACTTTGAAAATAAAGGACCAAATAATCTAATATGGCAAAACGTAGAGCACCTAGTATTTATCTCTTTAAAAATAAAAAAATTTAGCCTTTTGAATTATTCTTACCTTTTAAATTATCCATCATGACATCTTATCCACTATGACACCTCATCATGACAAAATGGTCAATATTTTTCTCTTTTTTATTCTCATCTTTGAATTATTCAAAATTATTGCATATATGAAGCAACTTTATAGTATGATGTCTTGTTTAGGTTAAGAGAGAAGGATGTGATATTTTCCTTTATGAGCTATTTGAAAAGAATACCTTAAAACACATTAATGTTAGGTCATGTAATACTCATGTAACTGTGTACAAATTATATATAAGTAAATATATTTTAATTTTTCCAAATTTATTATAACCTTACTAATTATGCATAATTTTCTCTAATGCAAAATAAATGTGTGCCTATCAAGGAAAGGATGTCTCAGCTTGAAGAGAGGTTTAGTGAGCCTTGCCAAATGCATGAGACTCAAATATACTTGAAGGTTGTAGGGCATAGAAGAAGCAACACGTTTATGGCATCAGCTCTCAAGCATCTACATTCTACTCTCACTCTAATGCCAACTCATCTACAATGATATCTTATGTGCAATAAGATGACTTACAGGAAGAGTTTCAATCATTGAGGGAGACAATTGCTACATAATAAGTGCATATAAAGCAACAACAAGATATAAGAGCATATTTGGTTTATATAGTGACAATTATATAAGCAAATGAGATAGATGTGAAAAGAGTTCTCTGGAGGCTCCCAATCCTTAACTCTTCATCGAGCAACTTCAAATACTCCTACAAATGTTTCTCATCATGTTGACTTTATATGTGACTCTAACAATGCAGAGGATCTGACTTAACATTAGCTTTTGTTTAGTCTTTTTTTTTTATCTTGCATATTTTTTTTATGTACTCATATATTATTTAGGATTATCATTTTTTGTACTCATACTTTATGTATAGATTATCCTTTTTTTATGTACTCATATTTTATGTATAGATTTGCTTTCTTAATAATAAAAATAATTGTATAGTTTTTTTTTTATAATGAATTGCAACTAATTATCAAATATTTTAAAATAGATTATATTTAAGGTCAATAGCTATAGAATATTTTATTCAAAAATAATTAAATATTAGCAATAGATTGTTTTTATTGCTAAATTAGTAAAGAATTAAATCAGTTTTAAATTTAGTAAGAGATTTTGATCCATTATTAAATTAGTAAGGGATTATCAATAGATTTAATTCGCAATTAATTTTGAAATAGATTTGCATCCATTGCTAATTTAGCTATAAATTTGTGTCCATTTCTAATTCATTGCTAAATTCAACGGATTTTCAAATTTGTTGCTAACTTTTTTTAGCAATGAGTGAAATACTAATATGAATTTTCTATTGTTAATCTATTACTAATCAAACTTAGCAATGGATTTTTTATATTCAGCAATGAAAAAAATCTATTGCTAAATCATTATTTTTTTTTTGTAGTAAAAGGAAAGGAAAACAATAAGATTTCACAAGCAATTTATAAAAGTTAAAAACTACCCTCTTATATTCTCTCCTCCCTATTTGAGAGTTTTATACTCTTATTTAGCTCATAAGTGCTAACAAACGATTATAAGTCTAGAATTATCCTTTTAGATTCGTTGATTTGCTTATATCTGCTAATTTAATTATTACAATCATAAGGCAAATCCCACCTAAGTATTTAACTCACTATACAAGAATGTATATTCCTTAAATGTTGAGTCAACTCATTTATAGTCTCACAATAAGATTTACAACCTTACTCATGGAAATAACATTGTCATTTAATATATACAAGCTTAATCTTTATATGATTTTAACCAAATTACTTATTCTATCTTGAATTACAATGGTTTAGTATCTTTTGAGTTGTTATAACCTTTTAAAAATATATGAGGTCTTCTTTTATACTTGAGCACTTGCACTAGTTATTTGAACTTTAAAAAGCAACCAAAAGAGTCATAAAAAAATTAATTAATATGGTCTTCACAATGGTGGATAAATTTGCCCACATGGTGAAATTTAACTCCATGAAGTGATGTTTAATGGTGTTCTAATGGTTATATTTTCCTATTCCTTTCTTTTGCCTTCACAATCATGACCTTTTTTTCATAGTTAGAATTCTAGTCTTCATGAGGTGAACTTTTATTTTATGGTTGTGAATTTTTTCTATTTTTTAAGAAATAACTCAACAACTACAAATTTCATCCAATAACATCCTCTATGGAGTGGAGCTCTTCTCCATTGTATAAATCCCTTCTCTATAGATGTGGCACAACCTTGATAGACATGAAAAGTATTTCACTATCTTCAAGTTTATCAAATCTTCATTGTGATATCCAACTTAATCTTATTTGTCTTTATAGAGCATTGAGGGATTCACAAGAGGCCTAAAAACTTGACTTTAATGCTTGAAAAATCTTCAATTGCTCTTAGTTTATTTGAAAAAAAAATCAAACATGAAATGTCTTATGTGAGATATCTATAAGTATAATTAAACACTTTGCCATGTATTAGTCTATACCAATTATTTATTATCATCAAATAAAAAATAAAAACTATAAATTCAATAGTAATAAATAATAAAAAAATGTGGCATGAAAATAGAACTCTTTAATAGTCTTTACTAACCAAATAGTCTAATATTATATTCTTTTAGTCAATTTGTTAGCCCTAGTGCTCCAAGAAGATGGGTTAAATTGGTGGAAGATTAAAAAATTTTAGAGGGAAATTTAGGTGTTTTGAGAATTAAGAAGAAGTAGAAGCAATAAAGACAAGATATTTATAGTAGTTTGGGTGTTAACAAACCCTACGTCCATTCCTTAATTCTTCATAATTGGAAATTTCACTCAACTCAAAATGATATTTCCAAACTCACACCAAACTTGTACAATGTGTTTTATGGCTCACACACAACCCTTACACTTTGTGTTTTTAGACTCACACAAAACCTTACTCAAGTGTTTTGGGCAGACTCACACTTCAACCTATTACAAGAGTTTTGAAAGTTAGGCTAACTTTCAACCTAATTACAAAGTACAAAGGTGTTTAATGCTAACACCAAAAAATCAAGACTTCACAATTAAGAATAAGAAGCTATAAAATAAATGTGCAAAAGTTTGGTTACAATTTATGAAATTCTCTTGCATTTACATATGTTTGGTGGAGTTTTTACAGGAAACATCCACCAAAAAAATGTTACTCACAAACTATGCCTAAATCTCTAAGGTAAGTTAAGCAAATTTTGCATTAAATGCTTGTCAGACAAAAGTTGTGGTCGTGACTGGCATTTCGCGGTTGCGATTTTTCAATTTACATTGGGAAGCCCGAAATCAAGATAGAGAACCTCGTTTTATGTCTAATGGCTAGTCCATGTGTCGATGTGTCATTGGTGCTCTAAGAAATAGTCATTGTGTTCCACTGTTCAACCAAAAGTTGTAGTCGTGATTGATGTCCTTCTTGGGTGTGACTAAGACTGCGAATTCCTTTGTTTAGTGAGGAGAAAACACTTTCTTTGTTTGTTGTCAACACAGTTGATTCGCTCTCGCGAATTTTGATATTCCAACGGTTGCTATAGATACTTGGTATGCTGTGGTTGTATACTTGGTTTCCTCCTTTCAGCTATGAAATTCGCTGTCATTACATAGGACATGAACAACACCATGAATTTCTCTGCGTGATAGGCAAGTTTCCCTTGGCTAGATTACAGCTGCAATTTTCTCCGCGAATTCTTCTGGCCTAACTGTATCCATCCTTATTGCAGAGTTGCAGTCGCAAATTATGGGATCCTGACCACAAATTAGGATACTCAAAGTTAGAAATTTAGACTTTTATCCAACTTCCAAAGAAAATCTAACTTATACACTGCAAAAGCATCACTTAAACAAAACATTAGTGTCAATCAATCTTCATTGTCAAAATCAAAACAGACATTTGACTTAGGTTTGACTAATCTAGTCCAACACAATTCATTTCTAATTAAGATTTGAATTGTAATTTCATAGTTTTCATAATGATTTTGTTTTAATTATAATATTTATCTCATAATATTCAATTCATGATTTAAATTCCATCAACTAAGTTTATTGAATACTTACATTATCACTTTTAAAAAAATTTTAGCTAAAAAGAATTGTATGAACATCAAGTTTTACGTACACACACCCATATATATATACATTAGTTTTTTTAACACGTGCACTGTGTGCTTTTGTTTTTTAGTTTATTTATTTATTGATTTTTTAATGTTTTAATTCTTTTGTTTAGGTTTTTAAATTTTTAATTATTTATTGAAAACAAAACTTGTTAAATATATCAAATATAGTTATTACAGTAAAATCTATTTATGCTGGAAAGTAATTTAAAACACCCGCATATAATTTAGTGTGGATGAAAATATTACCATATATATTTATTTTATATATTGATTATATATTTATTTAATTGTTGATGAGCATTAAAAGTACTTGTGTAATTACTTTACTATAAACAAATTTTTTTAATTTTTTAATTTTTAGATGTAAATATGGGATAAATAGTTTTCGAGTCTTTTTTCATTAATTTTTCTATTTAAAAAAATTTATTAATTAACTTCAATTTTAGATTCTTTATGTTCATGTTTTTTGTTTCTTCAGTATCTTAGTCGATTCAAAGGTTTTAGCTTTTATTTTTGTGTGTGAATAGATGATGTTTCCATAATTATTATAATTTATACTTATCTATGATTATATTATATTTTAAATTTTTAAATTAAAAATTTAAGATTATAATATCTTGACTTGCTATTAATATTTATATCAAAAATGATAAATATTAAAATAATAAACATGGTGCTCGTTGACAAAATATACGCGTGCCCGTGTGTGGAAAATGTGAAGTTGTCAGACCATGTATGAACGAAAGGCAGATTTTTGGGTCGGATGGGAATTTTGGGCGGCCGAAGTGACAGCAATGAATATCACATGGTTTGGTTGTATCTTGTACGGCTTATGTTCTTAATCTTGACGTCGCTCAAATTTAATGCGATTCTTGGGCTTAAAGTTACAAAGACCATACTATGTTACACCAACGCATTCAGTACCACATAAATAAGCATAAGTCGGCCAATCACCTCTTCGCCATGTAACATAAAATTACACGTGCCCACCGGCCGCCGCCGCGCCCGTCCAGAAAAATGATGGAATCATCTTACGTTGTCTTGGACAAAATTTTACTATTTATATTGAGTGTAGTGATTTTTTATATATATTAATTCTAAATAAATAATAATTCAAATAAACATAATAAGAATTGCTGTAATATTTTTTTATTTTATGAGAGTAAAGATATTTATATTATTTTTAAATTTAAATTTAATTATTTTATTTATTAAATATATACACTTAATATAAGTAAGTTATTTTTTATTATTTTTTAATTGATGAATTGACTTATTATTTATTTAATTGATGGATTGATTTTTTTTTTTGCATGTTTGGACTAATAATTGAATTCACATGTTTCGTTGGAGTGTTAAAAAAAAAAGAAGAGATAAAACTGAAACAAATCATTTTCTTTTTTGATATTTGATAAAATTAAAGAAATGAAAGTCATACTCGGATTGCACAAATCACTTACTTTCCTACTCGCTTTAATTAATAATGTTTTTATTTTATAGAAATTGAATTTTATTGACTTTATTCAATCAAACTTATAATGTGACATGTAATTCTTAAAATCAAATATATAAATGATGAAATGAATGTTAAATTTATTAAAATAACAATTCAAAGTTACAAATAAAATACATATTAAAGTTTTAAAATAAAATATAATAAAATTAAATGTCAATATTAATAATAATATTTAATATTTAAAATATACAATCAATATAGCGTTAATCTTCAAAAACACTATTTTTAATATTTTATAATTACTATATATTAATATAAAATTTTTATTATTGATTCTAATTCCGATTTCTCATGAATTAAAAACTTATTTCATTTTTAATTATACTTGATTGCATTTTTAATTTCGATTTCATCTATGGGTCTTGAACCAAATGAGCCCTTATATTTTTACCTTCCAAGAATGCATGTATTATTTAATGATAACAAAAAAATTAATTTGAATTTACCTAGCTTAATTGTCTAATGTATATAATTTATATAAAAAAAGATAAAGGTTCAGAAAAAGCATTATCTGAATAAATTTTAAAAAAAATTAGTGGAAGATGCAAATGGAAAGGTTTATTTTTTTTAAAAAAAATATTAATTTTAGTGTTTACAATAGGGATGAGGTTTAAAGTTAATTTTTTTTAACTTCATTTATAAGTTATTTTTGAAATATAATATAATCAAAATTAAGAGAGATTAAATATTTATATTCATTAATTTTAAAATATTTATTTTTTAATACTCAAATTAAGGGTTAAATTATTAAAAGTAAAATTTGAAGTAATTTTATACTTATCAATTTTTTTTTGAAACTCACAAACATAAGAATATTATTATATTTTATTTATATTCCAATTTATATATTTTTATCAGTCTATTTAAGTTTCTATTCCATCCTCTTAAAACTTTTCATTTTGTTTCCTCATAACAGTGACATATAATTTTATTTGATACTATGAAATTAAAGCAAATAGCATGATTCTATTGCAAGAAGAGAGTTTTATCCCCTTTCCTTAAAAAAAAATATTTTTGAAAATTTTAAATGTTTTAATTATTTCGATGAAAGGAAATAGCTTTTAACGAGATTATTGACATATTAATTTGCGAGATAAAAAGGTGTTGCTTTTAACTTTTAAAAAACTATGTTTCAAAAAAAAATTTAAAAGCTAATTTACTTTTCAGTTTCAAAAATTTTTATATGAATGTTTGATTATCAAATGAAAAAAATTTGTTAATATTTGAAGTTTTAATAGAGCATCAATTAATAAGCATTTAAATAGAAATAATTTTACAATAGCTATTACTGTTTTAAATAAAAAAATATAGTCTTTCTATGTTTTTTTTATAGTATTTTAATTTCTATATTTTTGTACTCACCTGTCTAATTTTTTCGTGCTTCCTATTTGTTATACTTATCATAATAAGTTTATTTTTTTTACTTAATAACTTAGCAAAATATTTTACTAAGAGAAAATATAATTGAAAAGTTTAAATTTAAAATAAATATTTAATCCAATTACCTTTACTAAAATTTTTAATAATAATTTTTAAATTAAATTTATGAAAATATTTATAAATATTATGAAAATATTTATAGATATCTGAAAATAATTATAATGTTCATGAATAGAAAGATATTATAATTTAATTATTAACTATGATTTGTGTAATTAAATAAAAATAATATTATCTACTGTTAAATGTTTGCACTTATAATTAAATAATTTCATAATGTATTTTGTATTTGTAGTTTAGATTG
This sequence comes from Omphalea diandra, assembly GCA_949677035.1. Classification (NCBI taxonomy): domain Eukaryota; kingdom Viridiplantae; phylum Streptophyta; class Magnoliopsida; order Malpighiales; family Euphorbiaceae; genus Omphalea; species Omphalea diandra. Next base: position 1,065 of record CATIWR010021727.1, on the reverse strand, counting down.
AGTTTGAAAAATGAAAAATGAACAAAAAAAATCAATAATTTTATAATAAAAATTACTATATTAACAGAAATCAAAATCATTAAATGACAAAAAAATTGAAAGTATAAAATAAATAATAAATTAATTTAATATTAACAATTAAATTATCATATTCTTTATCAATAAAAGTATATGCATGAAACGTATCGAAATTCAAACAAACAAAACTGCAAACATAAATATGAACTAAAAAAATGCTTGAGTTCATTATACACATTTCTATTTGGTATCTAAAATGGAAATGAATATGTATCCAATTTTTAAAATTATATTTAAATAATTAATATTTGAATTTAATTAAAATATTAAAATAATATTATCATTTCTATAAAAAAATGTACTAATAACAATTATAAAAATAGAGAAGTACAATAACTATGTATTTTATATGAAATTGCAAAAGCATAAATATGGTAAAAAGGAAAAAAAAATTACATATGCTTGTTTTTCTATAAAGTACAATTGTTTTTCAATTACTACACTTTATACTAAGTAGAAAAAAAAATGTTTTTTTTTATTTTTTAACTATTTTTTATTCAATTGCAATACTTTATATTAACTTGCTATTTTACAACAAAAAAAAACATATGCTTGGTTTTTTATGTACACTACAATTATTTTTCAGTTCAGCCATTAAGGAATTGGTTTACAAAAAATTCACATGCTTTTTTTTTCGTAAATTACAATTATTTTTATTACGTTAACACACTTTATATTAAATAATTATTTCACCAAAAAAATGTACTTATTCTTTTGTAGAGCACAAATTTTTCATCAAGCTAATTCAAATTTTATTTTAAGTAACTAAATTAAAAATAAAATGATTTATTTTAAAATTGTTAGATACAATACACAATTTCAATAATGGTATTTTATATAAAATTTTAGAGTCATAATTTTACATAAGACATTGATTCTTAATCACTTAACTTTTTTTAAAAAGTATTTTAACATATAATTTAATATTACTTTGCAAAAGTGTTTTTCATATATATATATATATATATATATATATATATATATATA